>QXVX01007872.1:90828-127709 GCA_013436065.1 Halocynthia aurantium
AACAAACTCTTCATATATTTATGAGTTGATGTATAATTTATGGTAATAAAATTCCATTCAATAAAATGCATATTCAGATACGATATAAAATCTTGATGACTTTCTTCTCGCATAGTTTGATTTAATTTGCTATTCTGTTTAGCGTGAGAGTAAAAATGAATAAAAATGATTTGCAGTATTTAATTTGCATGGGGCTTGCCACCTAATCTTCTGCTAAATGAATTGGTTGTCTGCCATAAAATAAATTCTGACTTGATCCGCTTTTTATGTCTGTGCCCTAAAATTTCTCTTCAGTGAATTTACTGTAGGCAAAGAATTATGGTCGTAAGAATTTGTTTTCGCTATAGCAAGTTCGGTTGAGTTTAGTATTTTTTTTACTAAACCTCGTATAAAGTAAGATATCTTTGTTATATGAATTACTTGTCGATATACGAGGAATGAGGACTCGCCTTGAGCGGTTTTGAGTGATTTACTGATAGGTAATTGGTTGATTATTTTGACTCCGCCTCTCTTTCATCGCGTCCCGCATGTTTCTTTCACCGTTCTTTAAAAAAACTTATTCATGACTATTAATACACTGCTTGGCCAACCTGGTAATGAGGTTCCAAGGGCAATAAACCGAAGGGAATAATGACGAGCTGAAAGTTGTTACTATGTCGCCATGACTAATTCATTTATCACCCATGGGAAACAAACAACACGGGCTGATATTATACAACGATTTGAACGCACGGTCTAACGCATTCCATTGGTTCATTATCACAACTTTGCAAACATGAAACTCCTTTATATCCTAATCCATACGAATTCCTACTGGACTTCAATGAGGTGTCTCACAAGCAGCAAATAAATTGCATTGCTGCAAGCGGTAGTCAAAATAAATCATCGATGGGAAATAAATATCTAACTTTATTCTGAGGCAACTCAAAAAGGGCGAACATATGTCAGTGTATATTGTAAATCTGTACCTAAAACATTCTTCTTATTGGAAGTTTTTCATGCGATAAAGCGTTTTTCTGTTGTAACGATATCCATATTTATCCATATTTACCAATATTCCAATTATTTTCATTGCCCATTTGATTAAGTTATATTATACTGCGATTTCTGCACATCTTGGATGTATACAGGTTAACACCGTCTATATCGAGTTTGATATTTAACCCGTGCTAGTTTTGTGATATGCAAATTATTACTTTACTATAATTAATTACTACTAGAATTTGCTAGATTAACTGAAAAGAAAATTAATTTATATCCTCTCAATTAGTGTTTACTAGGTAACTATCCCCAGAATTCGTTACTGCTATATTTCTATTTAATAATTACTTTAAAACGTTATTCTAAACATGGCTGATTTGCTTTCTACAATACTTTTCGATAAGCAAGTAGAATCTGTATATCCTTCTACAGGTTTTTGCCTCCGTATTATAGGTGCAGGTTACAATAAGTTATTATTAGGCGCAACATTTGAAATCTATAGCAAATTACAATTATAGTTCATTGGAAAAATATCACGGTGCTTTTAAAATGGCGTCCCAAAAATAAATCAGTATCATTCCTGCAGACAGATAGCAGGAAAACTGTTTGCCTGAACGCAGTTCGTAAGTTGTGACACCGAATAGGTATCAAAGTAACCTTGTCATTTACTCAGTCTGATTAATCAGTTTTCCCCAACTCGTAAAACTGTCATAGTTGAACGATTCCAATCGAATTGATCATTTGCAATAATAAATTTGACAAAACGCCGGTGACGCCAGCAAGGACAGAAGCGTTTGAAGGATGGTGTTTGATCTCGCTTGAAAAAGAGACAACTAGACTGCATCGACACATAACTGATGTGGGTGTGTTAAACGACCTTTAATGCAACTCCTTTCTTACCGTTGCCTGCACACAAAATAAAGAGGAACGTAAATATTTACGCCAGTCTATTTATTTGTCGATTGGCTTGACAGTACTGATAAAACGAATATGAAGATTGGAAATAAAGAAACTGATGCTAAGGTAGCGTTATAATAAACAATTGATGGAACTGCTAATAACATCAAATTAGACTAATCTCTTTTTTCTTGCATATAAATATACATTTACCAACTGAAAAAGGTAAATCAGAAAATACTGAACTCAGTTACTACTGTATTATTCATATTAAATAATTATATCCCTTTCCTTTCTCATTATATAGCTGAATTTTAAATAATAAACTCTCTGCCATTTTTCTATGATGTAATGTCTTACCTGCTTTTGCAATAAGGCAATGATTATTTTGATTGGCGAAAGGAAGCGCTGTCATTTTCAATAGTTGTTTATTGGGAACGAATGAAAAACATATTACTGCACAGTATATGGTTGATATCGTCTGATTTAAAACGAGTACTGTATTGTTGTAAATATAAAACGAACGATTAGAGCTTCTTGTAAGCACGTGGACATACATTAATTTACAGGATAAGAAGGACGACATTAATATTTCGCAGATGTATTGGTAAAGCATTGACTACAATTAAAGGATTCATGCCACATATTCATTGAGAAATTATATTGCATAAAATATATAATTTCGCGCTGACTTTAAAATCAGAAGAGGAACTAGCTGTCCCGCTCTTCAACACACACACGTCTCGGCCTTTGGCGTCTTGACTGCCTATCGCAACAATCTCTGTATGCCTACAGGGAACATAGGTATAGTGAAGTTGTACCTTTTCTACTTGAGGTACCTAACCAAATCATTGGTTCGCGGACATCCTGTCAACATATGATCGTTTCCAGGAGTGTGATATGTCCCGGAACATGACGCAAAATTGAAAGCTGAATTGATCGGCGACAATCCGCGTAATCTTTGTCCGGAATTAATGTTTATTCCTTGCAAGGAACCGGTAAAACAGGTGACCGAGTCCACATCCGCTGAGAAATGTGTGGGTATGTTATTCGAGTTATAATCCATTGTAGATCCTGATCCAGAATCGTTTGGGTATGCTGAATGTGGGTGATTGTTTGGTACCAAAATAGGATGCGCTGGCAAAACCCCAGGTTGATGATAATCGTACATAGTAGGGTGATTATAGCCGTGTGTTCTCTCCTCTTCACCGTATCCATTGCCTAGGAATGACTTCCTTGTTGCCCCCGGATAGTTGTCATAGCAAGTCGATGTCCTTTGAATCTGGCGATACAGAAGCGAAATGAAGTCTCTTTCTTGCTCACTGTTGTTTATGCCGTCTTCAATGTGTATAATAGGTTTGTAATCATCTTTTGACGCTTTCTCGGTCTCAGATGTTTTTCCCTCGTTATTATTATTGTTGTTCGCATTGTTGTTCAAATTTTCAAGTGAAGCTGGTTCGGAAGTGACTGATGGCGATGACCATTCTCCCATGGATTCCAATTCTCCGTTTTCTTCGCTTTTGTTATCTGTTTCGTCTTCTTGTTGTTTCTCTCCGTCTTTCTTGTCGTCGGTGATGTCAGTTTCATCGACATTTTGTCGTTGTTGTAGTTTAATATTTATGCTGCTATCGTGTCGCTTTTTCGCCGTGGCCATTTCGGCCGCGTGTCTCTTCCGCCATTTTGTTCTCCGGTTTTGAAACCACACCTGGAAAAGACAATACGATAAAAAAAAGTTTTCTACAATTTCCAAAGTTATTAGATTAATATTATGGGTTTTGCAAATAGCTTTCGATACGATGTGCTGTAACTTTTGAGATTGCTAAGAATTGCGTTCTGGGAATTCAATGTTGATGTTGATGAGGAGAGAATCATACAAACGTAGAAACAATAATCAATGGGATCTACGATAGTCTGTTATTCGTGCTGGGTAACTATTGCCTTCTAAATACAGTTATTAGGTAAACACGTCCCAATATCTCCTTCTTGCCGATCCCAAAAATATTATAAAACTGCAAGATTTTTATATGGATGGATGCCTAGACAAATGTTTTCTGACAGTGTGAAATGTTACTTATCAACCACAACTAATTCAGCTGATATGTACCGTGCAGATGTACAAAGTATTCCCTGTGAAGTAGCCTGTTCTCGGATTATTATTGCTGTAACTAATTACATGGTTACTCTCTTGAGAATTCTATGACGGGATAACTGACGGTGTGGCGCGTGAAGTATAAACTGAGAATGACATCATTTACGATGATAGACAGTTTTGGTGCTCATCAATAAAAATAATTCATAATAATAATAATAATAATAGTTTATAGGAATTATGATTGAATGCTAATTTCGAACTTGATGATTATGCAAACCTCACGATCAACCCCGTTAATAGGGATATCCAAAAATACGTTTACAGAGTAAACAAAACACTTTTTACTCGGGCACCTCTTTTTTTTTATTATTCAATTCGTCCCAGACATTACACACTTGACCTTTCACGTAATCGAAAGTCTAATCGGGATCATTCCAAAACTAGTCAATATATTTATATAAGAACATGAAACTAACATAGTATAATGCCAGGTACAAATGCTAAACAAACTCAAATTAGGTCATGTAAGAACTGGTTCCATGTTTAATTGTGATGTCTTAGAACCCTGTTAAATGTACATCGCTGTATAAAACTGATACTTCATTTTGGGTATTGTATGCACGTGTGCTGTATAGTTTGTTAGACTATATCTGATATAAGACTACAGTAACCAATATACGTTCAGTAAATTCACTGTTACACCCAATAAAAGAAAACTGGTTCGGGCTCCCTCCTTACCCTACTTTTGTCGCTCGTATGCCCCCTAGGTGCTAAAATAAAATTTTGTTTTTCTATCTATTGTAGCTTTTCCCTTGAAGGCTTACCGGGGCAAGGCCCGTTCGCTCTGTTAGTTATTTATATATGCGGATGTAACGTCAAGTGTTCGAGGCCGAAATGTTGCTGGCCTCTGTTCCGAAGGACTAAACAGCTCATAGTCAACAATGATTGTCACGCGACCACACGTTCACCGTATGAACATTGATCCCGAATTAAATCTATCTCAACAAACGACGGGAAATGAACATGATACAAGTGGTTTATCGACAAACAAATCTTAGCTAATTACGATCTCTAATCGATTCGATCAGCAAACCGGAAACCAGAACGGAACGGAAAATTCCCCTGTAATTCTCGTGATTCGAAGATGTAATTTGCATTGCTGGAAATGTGAATTCTTACAGCGAGTTATTGAACTAAAACACAACAACTGTTCATTGTAATTGAGCGAAACTACGGTAGACCACATGCAAACTGTCCTCGATATCAAAAAGCGCACACAGGGATGTCGGAAGCATGAACGTCCGCTAGCTACGGGTGGCAAACGAGACACCCCGCCCGATCAAAAGCCATGCAACAACTACTTCATTGTACTACTGCTGATAGTTCAATAATCATTACAGCGCCTGTTCAGTAATTATGTAGAGACCGGTAAAGTCACAACAATAATGAAGAACGAAATGTAATAATGAAAAGCATGTACAAGACTTGACTAGTTTCGCATGGTTATCTTAGTAGTCTACTAAATTAATACAATTTTGCTGATCGTTTGATATTCCTGTGATATTTTGCTAGTCGTTTCTGTTGCTGTGTTGAGTTTGTTGTAAGTAAGTACCACAAAGGATTTGATTCGTTTTCTAGTCTCAGGTTGATACAGAACAATGTTGTCAGTGAGTAATATCAGGTAGTCTATTATTTTTAATTTCAAAGATGTTAGACTGAGAAAAGGATGTATATATACTGTATACAGTAATTATCTTAAATGTTTTCCACACTGTATTTATCTATTTCTCTAGAAGTATTAGTCATGTTTCTGTTCCACGTAGTATACTAGATCGCATACTATTGTTTCTGTGCTACTGTGGTAAGATAGAAACCAAAAGCAGGGCCGGGGCCAGACTATTATACTTTTTCCCAAAACCGAAGACAGTACTGTGTTCTTCTATCCCGTAGTCGACTGCCGAGTTGACCTAATGGTAGCGCTTGCCCTTACATTTATGAGTTGTATATAATACTGTATTAAACTCTTCACCGTGACAATGGTAAAAGACCCTTGTATGGCTTTTTATGTAGGTCCTCCATTGCTTGTGTCTGCAGAGAAAAGTGTTCTGCGATGTAAAAGCTACTGAGTGAATTTAACGTAAAGATTTCGAGTTTCAAATTGGCCGCAGTCGGAAGAATAAACCCGTTAAAGTTGTTTGTGGAGACTTATATTCGCATTTTATTTTATTTTTGCGTTTTCGACGTAGATGGTTCCAAGCTAAGCTATCCAAGCTACTTTCAGATCACGTTGACAGATTACAAATCATGGAAATTTTCGTTATCATTGTCATGTAAAGCGACGGACTGGGTGGGTTCTTCACGTACTAGATCGGCTCAATAGTCCATAACATGCAGCTGTGCTATAGGTTATAGGTTTGGCTCCCATTGCATACCAAATATAATAAGACTGTCAGGGACGACCTTTTAGTATTTACGGGAAATCTCGGAGGATGAAGGCGTTCTCCGTTACAATATTTTTTCAGTCGTGTTCTTGTATCCAGTCCAGTGGGCCGTTTTTTACCCAGAGGTCCAGCCCACCGAGAATTGGTTATGTGTTGTAATAGTCATGGTGCTCTCAGTAAGATAGTGTACTTAATTAAGCTGACTGGCTATCAGTAGGTTAATAGGTTTTTCAATGTAGATTTGTCCTAAAGTTATTCTAATAATTTCTCATATGTACTGTATTTGTGAAGTGAAATATGTAATTACCAAATATATAATCCGACATCTCATTACAACTTATTTACACATCCTCGAAACCAATAATCGTTCTGATGAGGATGGTTTGCAATTTTGAACGCAATCATTCGGATAATACTCTCTCAGGATATATCGATATTTCCCCCATGGGAATATTACTTTCCCCGTAACATAAATTAAGCTTTAGCGCAAATAGCTTTCGCTGTCTTGGCAGCGATTAAAAATATTTCTGCTGTACTTTCCCCGATAATAATTCATCGAATTTCCTTACTGAGCCAAAGAAAATCCCTGACTTTTGATACAGCAACAGTCATTGCAATTTTCGATACTGTTCGTTGTATTAAATTTCTCGACAGTCGATCATTTCAGAAAAATAAGATAAATAATTGTCCATTTGAAGGTTTTGTGATTCAATGTGATTCAAATTAGTGTGTATATTTGTATTTTGGCTTCAATTTTCCTCTTAGAGATTTTATTTAATCACTCCGATTTTTTAAGTTAGTCGATAAAAATGTACAATATAAATGAAAGAGACATGGTTACTTCTTCATTTGGTAATTTTATAAAAAGTAATAACTGAAAAAAATCTTTCTGTTTTATTGCTATCGCTTAATAAGAATTCTAACTCTTCTAATTCTCTTGTTGATTAATTGAGCCGTAATTAATATTCGCATGTATCGTATTTACCGAATATTTAATCATTCTAGCCATTCTGGGTGGTGTGTATTATAATTTGTGTACCGGTAGTTAGAATGATGCGTGAAAAATATGGTTTTGACAACCTACAAAACGGTAAGTTGTCAAACGAATGCTGCGTATCACAGTGTAGTATCGACGGGGAAAATGGCAACGCCTATGGCAAGCATCAAAATTGCGCCCCTGTTCAAACATCTGACACCCATCTTTTAGTCAACTTTTCTAGAACTTTAGCTCAAAACTTCAAATCGAGTTCCTTCTTTTAAATAGCGAATTAATGCCCCTGAATGATATGATCTTGATATGAATTGGTGGTCTATGATATGTTCTCAGTTAAGTCCCCCTTTCAAGTTGCATACATGGCATGTATCTACCACACCTAAGATACCCCACAAAGCATAGGCCCACATACGCACTTCAATCGATATCTGGATTAGCTCATACATATCTTGGAATCAGAAATGAGGAAAATATACAGCACAACGGGTAAATGCAGTTTCAAAAATTCCATTATCTTACCATGACACAAGACCACAGTAAACAAATTAGTAATCAACAGTGCTTTCCAGTGTTTCAACTTGACAAGATATTTCATCCTAACCGAATTACTTGTATGAACCTTGCTGTTCCTTCTGTTGCTACAGAAGGGTTAATGAAATTCGTTGTTATTTCGACATTCTCCCGCTGTGTATATATTAAGTAAAAATTGAAAAAATTAAGGAGACTATTTAATCAGGTGCTCCCTGAGGACAGTTTTAGTGTCTATCTCCCCCCTCTTTTCGCGTACTAAATGATGACGGCTCCCCAGAGAGGGCAACAAATATCATTTCTCTCCCCTATTATTATTCCTGGACGCAATATACAGTAATTGACCGGTATCACGGGACCGTTTGATTGCGTTATTACATTGCGTTCGTCAGTTCGAAATCTGTCTCTGTAAATTCCTCTTAAAAGCGAACAAGTGATTCATTTAACCCTTCCTCAAGAAAACTACTAATACGATTGATTTTCTTCATACGACAAGCACTTGTAGACGTCCATAAACGTCAATTACCAGAAGGAAACTTGCCACAACGGGGAGATGGAAATCTATATGCCCGGAGATACATATATCTGGGGAACGCTGCAACACGGAAATTAATTGGGCGTCCTATGTTTTAAAACTTTTGATAGACCAGCGACATGTCGTAGTTAAGCCTTGTCATTGTAGGTTATATTGATCCCATTCTGATAATATGGTAATACAGTACTGGCTATAAGGTTTAATTTCAAGCGTATAATTCAATAAGTAATAATTTGATGTGGATTATATTATAAACTAAATTTAGTCATTTAATATAGCGTCCATCAAGGCGCAAAGGTTGATTCCGAAAGCTCGAAATCTTGTTTCCGATCACTCATATACGACTTGTACGCAATGACGGACCTACATTTTTAGGACTCCGAAGCTTGTAGTATAATGGGGGCCGTAATAATATATATATATATAGATACATACTTCTTATATAGCTTTCGAGTTCATGAGATCATGAGACATATCTAAGTAGTATAAATAATCATTTGGCTCTCTGGAAAGGCCTGGGAATCAAATTACGTCATGAGCTTCCTGACAAATGGCACTGACATTTTATTTAATATATATATATCCATTCTTTAGCTGAGCAACTAATTATATTGACATAACTGCTACGACTTCATATACCGATTAAAATCACACGTATTTTACCTGGTTCAATTTTTATACATTAAACTAATTCCATAATCCAAATGTTCTTACCTTCACTTGTGATTCAGTCATTCCAAGTGAATATGCTAGTCTTGCTCGTTCTGGTCCCGCAAGATACTTCGTCTGTTCAAATGTCTTTTCCAGTGCAAATATCTGTTGGCCCGAGAACGTCGGCCGGGTGTGCTTTTTCTTTCCGCATTTATCCAAGCATACATTCGATTGGGGCGCACCTGAACAAAAATATTACCCCTAATTATATTGAGCTATAGAAAATTTGTCGCGTTATCTGTATGTATTTCTCATCATTAGACTTCCGCTTGAATATGTATTGTAGTATTCTTCCTTGATCCTTTTGAATGTTACTGACATCGAGTATAACTGTGTTAAATTATTCGAAAAAATTCCTATATAACGTTTAGATTTAGGGCTGGCATTTTTATTACTTACAACTTGATTATAAAATCAGATGTGCAGCTTTAAAAAATATTTAGCAAAATGTGCTGTGACCTAAACAATTTAAAATCCACTAGGCTTCTCTAAAAACTATGCATAAAGTGCATGCATGGTCCGATATAACACGAGTTATTTTCCACCAATTATTACCCCATATTTACATGATTATATTTAGTATGTAAGTAATATAAAATATGTAAGTTAAATTCGGTTTATATGAGCCTGTAGATACCCTGCTGTGAAAGCTTGAGTAAGTACATGACCACATCGATATTTTGCAATTAAACTATTGATTTTTTCAGTGAAAGCGTCGTAAGATCTGTAGGATCGCACTTAAGAGCGTAAAGATCAAATTTTTAAAGAATTTTTTTTCTAACTTTACGTGTATATTCGTGTGCATTTAGATGTTTTCGAGTAGCCCTTTTCGTACCGATCTGTAAACTTAACTTTGAACGTGCTACTTGTACCGATCGCCATTTTGTTTATCTGTTTTCATCAAAATTCGATTGAAACGCTTATTTGCGTCACATTGAGTAAATTTAACGCATATTATTCTATGCAATGCAAACCAAACAGTAAAAGGTTGAACCAAAAATTAAACAGTAATAAAATAATTAAAAAAAAACGTAAACGCTTTATACCTCGAGCCAGTTTATCTCTCCAATCTTCCTGTAAAATCCCAGGCCAGTATATCGGTGATCGGCCCGGTAGTTCTGCTAATGGCTTCGGATATTGCGTACCAGTTGATAAGCCTACATTGTTAGAAAGTCCAACCATGCTCCCATTGCTTAGGTCTCCGCTACCGAGGTAAATTGCTGCAGCCGCGGCAGCATGTGCCATAGCAGCGCTATGAGAAGTGTTTGTGATAACCTGCCCGTAGTTTGGGGTAGGACTGGACAAAGATTCCATATTACGTCTAGTATTTTTTGACCTGCCCAAAATATCATTTATTCCAAAAGGGGTACCCGAAGGTGGGCTGTGCATCTGTTTCAATTTGTCATTGGTCATTTGCGTTTGGAAGCCCGGGTGAGCGTAAAAACTTTGCACGGGCACATTAGCCTCGGTCATGCAGGAGCTTGCAGCCGCGTGAAGTGCGCTCATTGCCGCAGCGGCTGCGTGATTTCCTCCAAAAAGAAAAGGTCCTGTGCCAGATGAACCAGCTGCCATTTCGAAAAAATCGTAGAATATACAGTCTAATATCTACAATATCAATTTGTCTCAAACTGAACAACAAAACAAATCATTACTTATCCCCAGGATTGCCAATGTTTTACATCTCTGTCTGTTTAAAAGCTTTAGGTAATATATTCAGGGGGAGTCTCTGTGGAAGACTTTTGTCGCAAAGATTTTGACAAAGACTAAAAATTATAAATAGCATTGAAACCAAAAGACTGAAAGTAAAACTAATTCGATATAGTTACAACTTGGAACATATCAGGAACAAGTTTGGCATGCAGGCACAATCTTGATTTCCAGTTATCCGAGGCTACGCTAAACAAAGTGGTTTTTGTTACTAGTTCTAACTATATGCATATCGGGATAAGGGGGATAAATTTTAAGTCATTGCTATACTAAATACAGTATCAGGCAAATATGGAATTGACACTCGTTATACGCTGCAATACATCGAGGTTTCCTAAATGAGTCTCACTATATTTTCTGGCAACCTAAATAAACGATGAACTTGTTTTTGTTCTAAGGCCTCGACTCTCTCTGACTCATAAGTTACATTGTTTAACTTATGGTAAGCTCTGTACCAGGCCCTGTAATGGAGCAAGGTACACCAAATCAGTTACTGTTACGGTGAAGAACTAATCTCACTTGTCCGCCATTATATAGCGCTGCCCAGACTGTGTAAGGTTCTTACTTATATAGTTTGTTGGATTTAAAGAGCCTTAATCTCTTGCTACCACCTAAGACACACCAAAGAGATATAATGTTATGGTAAGCTAGCGAGTCATTATTCTATCACTCTTGCTGACTGGCATTTTTTTCCTTATTGTCGCTTGCTTATTTCTGTGTGGCATAATGATGACTCTCTGTTTGTCGGTTATGTATTGGAAATGAGAATCGTACAATATGTTACATGTTAAGTTTATTGATATCCGATTCACGCTCTTCGTCGACTCGAAGGAATTGACACGACAATATATATTGTTGTTATGTAGGACAGTGTCAAATTGTTATTAATTGACAAAATCACATCATCAATTAATTAAATCTGCTGGACAAATTACTTCCATATGCGATGGAAGCGAATACCATTCGACCTTATTCGAATATATTGTTTGCTTTGCTATTCCCATGTCATTCCACGTCGAATTACGTCGATTTGTAACGGATACAAGCGCCTATTATTCGATATCGCAATGTTCATTTTAATACTCAGACAACAGTTTCTATTTTCTTCTCTCTGGTGAGATGTTTCGACGCGGTCTACCTCATTTTGGGGGGTTCGGGATAGGGTAAAAGTTGGGGTTGTGCTCATAATGTTTTTGTTGAATATGTTTCAGTTGTTTTTAATTTTAATTTCAACCCTAACCCTCAGACTTCATACTAAAGTAGCACCGATGTTTCTGTGGATAAAACTAAGAGTTTATAATATTTCCTTATTAATGAAATTAAAACTATAATATACACTATATTTTCAGTTGATATATAATAGTTCGTGGCTTGACAATATATACATAATTATGCAGAAAGTTAGCAGAAAATCTACTATTGTACTGCCATCGGTAATATTTTCTCAGTTGAAAGCAGAATAACTATACTATATTCTCGCAGATATGCAGGCAACCCAATCATGAATTATAATTTGGGCTTGCTGCTTTATTTACTTTGCAGGTATTTTATTAAGTATTGTCAGAATAATAAAACATATTATAAATATTGGAAATTCTCGTCAGTCTTAATGATTCAGAAAACTTGGTTATTGAGGCGGTGTGCTATAACTACACACATATTTCTATTGGACACTGCTGTTATATCATTCTGTTGAACTTATGCTCAGTTGCCTTAGTTTCTCACATCTGACCTTAATTTTTTAACGAACATATGATTAATTCTTTCCAGTTCATGTGAATGCATGAATGACTTTTTTATTTTTGCTCAACATAGCGTGATGGTCATATCTCTGTAAGTTCCTCTAGTTCTAGTCCGTATGTTAATATGTACAGTAGTTGAATTCGTGTCGAATAACAAGTCAAGTCGATTTGGGCAATATGCTGACTCGAGACAGTCCTTCGCTGCCGCTCTCTCATGTCCACTATAGGCTATTAGAATCCGTTAGAGTCGAGCAAAGTCTTTGTCGACACTCAAGAGTAAGGTTGATTTTGTTTAATATAACAAAAGTACTATCACATGCAGTGCATTGGTATATTTTCATTGAGGTTACCTGATTTAGCGTATATGCCAACTGTCCAATTTGAAAAGACAGATATAAATGTAATAAATATTTTCACATGGGGTCCATATAGCTCCGTGTAATTTAATAATAAATGAATATGAATATGAATATTCAATAGAAAATTAAGAAAATGTCAATTTTCTTTAGAATATATTATATATAACCAAGTTTAAAATACAACAGAGTGGGATGTTCTCCCATTTGTAATTGCTGCTATCGAATTCATATTAAAGAAATAGGTAATTTCGACAAGTAAACTCCTTAACACTGTTTTGAATAGATTGAACTTCAATTATTTCAAAACCAATCTACATTTATACTTCATAGACATCCTCTGTATATCCCTTAACTATATTTAACCATGTACTAATAGATAATATCGAAGATTTTATCCTTGTATGCATTAGCAGAGATAGAAACTTAGGAATTTAAATTCAGTCGAGATATAAAAATTCGAAAATTATTGTTATACGTTTTCAACATAGGTTCTTCAAACGGACTTTCGTAAACTGTACTGCATATCTATAGACTATTTGTTACACACTGCAGTAAAATAATCTTATTCCTTACTGTTCGTATCGTTGCCTGTCGTTATTGCCTGCGTCTGGCTCTACAGCTATTTCAGCTATCCTTCCCCGCGTATTGTGCGACGTTCTGTCGGTGTGGTTATGTAAGCAAGGCTTGCCTTATTAAACATGAACGACTCTTTTGCGTTAATAATGAAGTTCGCCCTGAAATATGTCGTCGCTAATAAGCCTACATAAGCGATTAAACGATTTGTAAACTTTTTTTTTTCTGTTACAAATGGGTTGATGGAAAAGCGACTCCGTAATCGCTGATGTCATATTTCTCCGTCGGCCTAATAGTATTTATTTAATTTACTCACCCTTGCGTGCGTGCGATTCCGCCATTAATTTATACCGTTGTCTTTCAACATTAAAATTCCGCTGGCGCTATCAACGTGTGTAATTAATTACGCCTATTGTGAAATATCAATGTCTGTTTCTCTGTCACAGCGAAAACCGGCGCTTGTAATGAATAATATGTCATATCGTGACAACACTAAGGAGTAGACAGGTAAATATTATGATGATTAACAACTGGATACCAACTCCACTACACGGCATCTTGATAGATCAAAGAATCGACAATAACACAGTACCACTTTCATAACTCTGTGTCGGAATCGTTACGAATTCCATACGCATTTACATAAGTGCAGTGCGGACATGATTTAGAGCTTGTGGGTCACGTACTATTAAGACTTAGAGCAATAGGCCCTTTGTTGTAAACTTGTATCCAACCTATAGTCACCAAATAACTCGCAAATAGTTATATGGGGTACATGAATAATATGTTCTCCTTCCAATAGGACTGCACTCTATTGTTTATATTGCCATGTGGTTCTCACCTAGGGGCCTATGTCGTATCATATCTGGCTGTATTTTTGATTTGATAATATGGTGAAATTATCTTAAAGATGAGCGTCAGATCTTTCAACTGGGGCGCAGTTTCAGTGCTTGTCATATGCGCTATTGTTTGTAGGTATTTTGTTTTTCTATCACCGTTGCGTAGAAACTAAGACTTAGCATATTTCCCTTTTCAAATAGTTTCTAATCTGAGAAATAAAGATTAAAAGGTTAAATGAACACAACTTTAGTAAATAACGAATGAATTATCTCTGTAGAATCAGGCTTGCTATCACAACGAACGTGTTCTACACATGATGATGGTAAGAACATTTCATACCACATCTAAATAAATTATTGACTAACAGATATATCTCATTCCCTTCCTCATTAAGGTGTTTACCAACTCGTTGTTCACAATCGTTGCTGCTTCGACAGGTCGTAAAGTTTCTGGTATAAAAGTTGACTCAGATAACGAATAATGAGTCGATAACACTTTGTTGTATATTTGATCAGCTGCCACCGAAACACCTCAGCCGATATATATGTGTCTCATAAATAGTTTTGAGGTGGAAATAAGAATCGTTTATATCGCTATTCGTCGTGTGTGAATTTGTGTAATTAATCTTTTGCAATGTACTATTTGAAAAAGAAACTTTCTCGATTTATCTGAAATGTTTGACTAACTTAAACAGATGTTGTTGATAAAACGTTCCGCTTATTGACGTAGCCAGTAAACCTCTATAATATTTTACTGCAATGTTTGCGCCGTCCATTAAATCCTTAATTTCATTTCATTCGAATTTCGTTTTTTGAAACACATTTCCCGAGTGTTGTAGTCAATGTCACGAAGTCGAATTCAAGCAAAGTCGAGTCATCCACTTACTCTAGACTAGGGTCAAGTTGAGTGTGAACCAAAATATCATGATATCATCATTGAATGCTTATGGAATTTAAGTAGTCCAGTGTACGTCGAAACATGGAGAGAATGAAATGGTAAAGGCGAGAAGAATTCATCTCATTCCTAATATTTGATACAATTTTACATCTTTTTGGAGTCGCAAGACAAGTCGAGTCACATCGCATCCGAGTTCCAAGTCAAGTTTAGCTCAGTGAGTTGTTCTATCATAATACTGTAATGATGGGGTTTAGTCATACAAGCTTATCTTACTTATTTCAATACTTATACTTATACTACAATATGCTACCTATTTTTGTACCTGAAGTAGCTGAGTAATTGAAGGGTTAGACTTAAAGTACCCAAAATGAAGATATCGACCTATTCGATTGGCTGTACCACATATGTTGATTGCCTTTGCACTAAAGGTTAGTTACATATTGCATAGCAGAAGTACTTGAAATATACCAAGATATTATCTAATTATATCTCACCCTTAGTACACAAACTTAGTTCCCCTGATGACTGTTAATTGATACACGAAAACTCTTAACCAGCACGTACATAAATTTGTTCTATTTTTTAAGTAGTTTATGAATAACATGTCGCAGAACGAGGAAATCATTGAGTCTCCTTTCAAAGTGTCTTCTGATTTTGCAGTATTAATCCCTAATTACAGCATTATTTTCTCGTATGGTTTCTTGACAGCACTCGAAAACCAATTGGAGATTTATCGTGCGTCGAAAAGAGTAAATATCACACCTCGCCTGTTTCCACAATCTATTTGTTAAAGAGTTTCAACGAATATTCAACGTATCAATTTTCTATTAGCCATTTGCCGCTGTGAAATAAGGCCAGAGCGTGTGTGTATTTACCGCTACGCAGAATCGACGTAGTATGAATTTCTTCTAATGTTATTAAGGAATGTCACCAACAGTCTTTTAAGTTTATAGGCTGTGATTCGGTAATTAGACGATTATAAACGTAGAGCAAATACCACAATATCGGAAGCTATATATCTACGCCTAATCATTGTTTGCCATACTACCTCCGTGCGTGACATCCGAGATGAATTGTACATTACCGCACGGATGATTGTCATATCGCGCTTTCATCAAAGCTAGCGATATTGATGGCCAACGTTTATTGAAGTATATGGTCGATAGATGATTTATTCCCCTGGATAGCATTAGCTCTTCTTATACGTGAATGGTACACCATTGGACTACTATTTGTTTGCTCCTCAACATTTATTTAATTCAAATATATTTTGAAATACGCTAATCTTGATTACACAGACGCCACTATTTTCATTCGGGTCCTGGTTTAGGATTATACCGGTGTAATGGCACAGTTTCTTGGTCAATTATTTCTTAATTTCGTAATTTCAGTTGGAGAATAATGATTTAGATAGCGGTTTGTTGCTTTGCTTTTGTTGTATCCATGGTAACATGTGACCTCTGATCTACCGGTAGGTGTAAGTTGATTTTGAAGGTAAAATAGACTGAACTGTGCATTTTAGTAAAGTTACATGTTTATCCTGTCTATGAAGTCTATGAAAACTATCAAAAACAATGATTTTTTTTTAGTTCCATGTACACGTAAGAAATTTTTTTTTTAAGTCTAACTCCCTAGATGGTGTCTGGGAACTTGTATTGAGATGGTCACTGATGAGATGACGATGAATACATGAGGTTAACCTCATTAATCTCATTGAAGTTCACCATCAGCGCTGCAGTGACTCTGGCAAGATTCGAACCCGTAACCTCTCGGTTGTGAGCTCATCTCCAACCCACCAAAAACAGAAGTATTGCTGTTTGGAAATAATGGGCTCTCTTACGAGAGCTAGTGGTTGCTAAGATCTACAGCGGGGATTGTAATTCTAGGGCCCCTACCACTGTGATATAAATATGGTAATCTGAAATTTTATCAGGTGATGATAAAATGTGGAATNATTTTTTTTAAGTGAAACTCCCTAGAATCCTAGATGGTGTCTGGGAACTTGTATTGAGATGGTCACTGATTAGATGACGATGAACCCAAGAGGGTAACATCATTAACCTCATTGAAGTTCACCATCAGCGCTGCCAGTGGCTCTGGCAAGATTCGAACCCGTAACCTCTCGGTTGTGAGCTCATCTCTAACCCACCAAAAACAGAAGTATTGCTGGTTGGAAATAATGGGCTCTCTTACGCGAGCTAGTGGTTGCTAAGATCTACAGCAGGGATTGTAATTCTAGGGCCCCTAGCACTGTGATATAAATATGGTAATCTAAAATTTTATCAGGTGATGATAAAATGTGGAATATCGTTATAATCGCTAGGTAGATTACCAACTAATAACCGACGGAATCGCAGTCGTGAAATGTATGCAATTGAATCCTTTGAACTTCGATTCTTTTCAGGAGAAAAAAACCTAATGTCATCATAAGATATAGTTTACTTTTTAATTAATATTAAACCCTTTTGTTCAAAGGTATAAAAAGCCATATATTTACAAAGGCTAACCCACGATTGTTCGAAGCAGACCTCTGTTCCAGTTCGGCTGGCTGATCTGATAGAAATGATGACGAATCATTTCACGGCATTTTGTTACCTGAGGATAAAATTAATTATTATTCAGATGAAACAATTAAGCTATTAATATCCCTTTGAATGCATTCGGAATTATTCTCGGTAGCTAATAATATCCAATTTCTGCATCCTTTACACAAACTGAATTGTTTTATCAACGTATCAACGTATCCGTTGTGTAACGCGACTGGATGGATCAGATTAAAAATCCGTTCTCTTTAATCTGTTTGATATATATACAGAAAAATTCCCTAAGTGTTGTTTCAACTCATTGTAACGATTTGGTCTGCTCACAATATCTCATTATATCCTGTTTCACAGAACAATTGATCCTTTTGTCACTTTAAACCAGTTTGTTTGATTTAAACACGTTTGTTTTGTGACAACAATGGGACGGAGAGTTAGAAATGGAGTGCAGGTAACACAGTTTTATTGTAAAGCTTGTTATGTATACAACTTTAAATGTCTGGGTTGAACAGGTTGTAGTTAATAGTTAATATTCAGTCCAGAAACGAAGTCCAAGGTGTGTATATTATTCATTATTTTTACAGGATGCAGTTCATTACTGTTAAAAATATTTTCCGAAAAACTTTGTATTCTAGAATTGTCAAGTTGAATGGAGAAATCAGCAAAACTACAGCTAGAAGCAGAAAACTTTCTTCGTCAAGCATTTACTAACGAAAGAGCTGGAAGATGGTCCAAGGTAAACTAATGTTAGCCGTTTTTCCGCTTCTATGTTTTCGTGAATACTATTCGTAGTGACAGGGACGATTTTGGGCTAATTAGAGGATTATTTGAATATCGTAGCGACTCACAATATCTACAGAGAAGTCCATGTAAACTGGTACTTGTACAGGACTCAAAAACATACATGCATATAGTAATCGTATATATTTCGAAATGTTAGACGCCCCGCTCCGTATATCTCAGAATCTTTTTTTTAACACTGAATGACTTTATCTCAATTCTGTGTGGCAGTTGTGTGACTTTTTTTTAAATATACGCTGTGCGCCTTATAATAGGTAAATTTGAAATGCGTCGTATACGTTGTTGAATTCAATTTTTAGAATTCACGTGGTAAGTACGGTAATGGTTTCAGCTTCGAATGATTTTCTTTGGCCCCTCTAAAAGATTTCACTAATACCTTTTCACAGGTCGTCGAAGCTTATGAGAATTTACTTGAAATAGTGGAAGGAAAATCCAATCCGTATGCCTCCTTTGATCTGAAATTGCGCAATATGTTTTTATATGAGTCTAACTACCACTTGGGATTAGCACTACAGAATTTAAATCGACACAAGGAGGCAATTTTTGCGTACAACAAGGCAATAAACGTGATGAGTGTTCCTAAGGTAAGTATTCCACTCTGGTACATAAGAGACACCCTCAAGTGATGAGCAAATATATTTTATACTGCTTGATTTAAGAACGGATGCTTGGCGGGGTGCAATTCAACTTCTAGTTTCCAAACACCAGTGCTGGCCAAACGTGCTTTCGCGAACGCTAAAATCGGAAATATGAGAAACGCTTTCATCGATATTGACAAAGCTATTCAACTAGATCCGAAGAATTCAGACTTGTATTGTATAAGGTACGTTGAATGGAGCCTACATATTTCTGATGTCTGTCTGATATATTCTGTTGTCTGCGACTTGTTGAGTATCGTTTAATGGAGAACTAAATATGGAATATCATATTTTTACCACCTATATTTGGCCAAACATGACGTTACACCTCTTTTGTATTGTTCTAGTACATATGATACATTAATTTATTGAATTGGATGAGCGTGGTTTTCTGATTTTTTTAATTGTTTTCAACATGTTTTCAAAACAATAGGGCTTTGTTGCACAACACCAATAAAGACACTAACCAGGCAATTGAAGATATAAATCGAGCATTGAAGTATAATCCTTGTCATGTTTGCGCACTTATACTGCGAGGTACGGTACAGCAACCATTTAAGGTAATTTCTACTTTACAGTAATCTCTTTTTCTCACACTATTTAAATATAGAAAGTTTGCAATTGTTGTGTTATCTCAACAGATAAGATTTAGCTTCCTGGAAGGATTCCGACAAAACGACAATAAAGATTTAAATAAAGATCATATCAAAGCAAAACAAATTAGCGCACAAGCTCCTTTGTTCTTCGATGTTGCAAACATCCACCATCCAAAACTCTTGGCATTTTGGAACAGGTGACTAATAATATAGACATTTAAATTTCTTGTTCATTTAAAGACATTCTTTCAAGGTTTCTGTGGTCTCTTATCATACCACGCATTCTCGTACGTATCGACATGCTGAGAGAATATTCCGAAACCCAACAACCAGATCACTGTCACGGAGCACATGGTCTGTCACTTTTCAAGTTTTTACAATAGAATAAAAGACCTTAAAAACTAAATCATTAGCGAAGTGATCATTGGTGAATTTTCAGGTACCCCGTCACGTGTGTCAACTCCTGGGTTGCAAAATAAAGAAAAGCTTGATGTTGTCAGATATGCAGATAGCCCAGATTATTTGAGCACTATAACGACTTCATCCTCGCGAATGTCGGTGACGCCATTTAGGTGCGGCATGATAACTCCCAAATTTAACATGGTCAGCACTTTGAGGAGGAATTCATATGGAGAAGCTGTTAGAAATTCCTATGTTAAAGGTATGAAAGACAAGATTTGTTCAATTAATACACCATACAATACTTCATGAGGTGATACATAGATTTTTTCACGCCTAGGTGAGAATTCCGACAGGTGTGCAAGTCCTAAACGTTTGAGGCCAAAAACTGCAATTGAATCAAGAGGATCCAGACCAAAACGGCCCATCTCAAGTTCACAAAGGTTCATAGCAGGATTCTGATAATTGTTTTGTATTTCTCGATACTGTATGTTAGTGTATATTGTAAATATGGACTAATTATTATTTTACAGCTCAATGAGAGAATGGTTGTTGACAAACAAAACAAAGACAAGCAACCACCAACTTAGAACATGACGCAGAAAGTTGAACGTACAGTTGGCAAGAAACGGATCTAAGTCTGTTCATACTGTGTTTCGAGGCTGTGCATATAACTTTTATAATTCGTAGCCTAGTTAGAATAATACTGTAAAAGGTAGTTCCGCTAAAGTTCCATTAGATAATTTATTTTCTACTTGGGAATAGTTTACCATGCAATAGCCATCCTATGATGGTACGTGTGCTATGGTGTTCCGCTGTAATAATTTTACTTTTTTGTTTTGTTTAAAGTTCTATGCATTTTAATTTACTCCTTTAGGAAATGTATTTAGCAGTCAGAGAATTTTGTTGAATATTGCAATTGTGGTATTCAGTGCCTTCCTATTTTACTGTATGCATTCGTTGTATATAGCTTTAAAAAAAGTAATAAAACAAACAACAAATTTACTTGCTGAAACTTTTTTGGTGCTTCCGTTATCTACTCTGTTGCGATTCATGAGTGGATTTCTCTCTTGGCTGTACTGACTTCTGTCTCTTGTGTTTCCATTCATTCCTGTTGCTTGTCTAACATGTCTTCAACTGGTTTTGTCTTGTTTCCGGTCAATTTGTCGCCGAGATGTCCATAAGCCGTGGTATGCATATATGGACTTCCTGTATGACGTCATCGAAGTGTTTTAGCTGTAGCGAATAATTTTCAAGCGCTGTAAGATAGGTCAGAAGTTGATCAATATTCCCAGTTCAGTTCAGTTCTGTAAATGTTTGATGCTTTTCGTGTATCTATACTTTTATAGGAGCGGACCATTTTGATGTGTATTGAGCATAATAATATTATATACGATTTATTTATAGTACAAAACTTTATATTGGATAGACAGGTTTGTTTAAATTTCTCTGCTAAGCTATCTCTTATAAATAATTATTGTTGATATTTTGAAGCGAATTACTAGCCATAGGAATGCCCAAAGTTTGACAGAAAAATTCTCTATCTTAAATGCCATACCTTTGTAATAGTTATAATGTTCGTAAGATAGTTTTAATTATTCTGAATTCTTTTCTACTCTGCAGCTCAGCTGATAGTTCCATAATAACATGAATATCCAAAGTAGATAGCTGGAACTAATGCACAACAACCTTCTATTACCACACAAGGCAATATAGCGAATAGTTGAACATGCAAGCTCTCATTCCAGTCGTAAACAAACTTCAAGATATTTTCAACACGATCGGTGCTGATGCAATACAGTTGCCACAGATTGTTGTGGTTGGTAGTCAGGTAATATATTATTGCTGAAGTTCATCCATCATTTGATATGCGTCTCTGCATGGCTACTTGGTGAATATACTATTCACTTATAAACTATTCATAATTATCCTTGATGTTACAGAGCAGTGGAAAAAGTTCTGTATTGGAAAACCTAGTCGGACGAGATTTCTTACCGAGGGGAACTGGCATTGTAACTAGGAGACCACTCATCCTACAACTGGTGCATGTCAATGAAAAAGCATCGCCTTCTACTACAGATGAATTTGTTCCCAACAAAGATGGTACATTTATCTCTGTGCTATGTAAATTATAATGTTTGTATCTGCTTATCACCTGCTGAGAAAAATGATATTTGAATCCATAGTACTTGAAAGTCAGTTATTGCAAATGCTTAAAGGTTTGGTCCATATACACCTTTGAATATATATATTTATTTCAGAATCAAGTGAAGCTATTGGAGATCATGCAAATCACATTGACCAAAAACCAGATGAACCCTGTGAATGGGGAAAGTTTCTTCACACAAAAAACATAATTTATGACAACTTTGACAATATACGGGAGGAAATTTCGAACGAAACCGATCGACTCAGTGGAACGAACAAAGGAATCTGCTCGGATTCGATCCATCTTAAGATATTCAGCCCCAACGTTCTAAATTTGACACTGGTCGATTTACCGGGGTTAACAAAGGTAATATAGCTGTTATATACCTCTAACTTCATCAAATATTCTAATCTATGCTATACAGAAAGTCTGAATATAGTGTGTTTGTTGGAACTATTGGAAACATTAGTATTGCTTATGAAGGATTACTTACTATTGACACAATCTGCTATTGAACATATTGACCACTGGTCGCCTTCAGAATTACTGCTGGTTGAACCCCCCTATTCTAGGTAGCTGTGAGACCTAGCCTCCACAGGAGTATAAAAGTTTCCTTACTGCAGCTGTTCAGTATATTACTGAATATCCTACATAGGTCTTTGTAATGCTAGTGTACACTTTATGGAAGTGTTAGTAAATGTATCACACAAATTCAAAATTGCATATTAAATTTTGAAATATATTATTTTCAATGAACATTATTAGGTTCCTGTTGGCAATCAACCTGAAGATATTGAACATCAAGTTCGAAACCTCATACTAAAATACATATCGAACCCAAACTCTATCATTCTTGCTGTAACCGCTGCTAATGCAGATATTGCAACTTCAGAAGCATTAAAGGTATGTTTGTTATGTTATAAAGATTTGTTTAAATATAAAGAACTCCCTTTTTTGAAGCTTTCCCTACTTATGTTTATAAATTCCATCACAGTTGGCAATGGAGGTCGATCCACATGGTCATCGTACCCTGGCTGTTGTCACGAAGTTAGATTTGATGGATGCTGGTACAGATGCCATGGATGTTCTATGTGGAAGAATCATCCCGGTTAAGCTTGGAATAATTGGTAATTTTTTCTTGTTGCAATTCTAGATTATTAATTCTGATACGTCACCAAATGTATTGTCTGCCAAAATCTGCATGTTAAAATGACAATTAAGTATTTAAATCACATAAAAAATATATCCTGGCTTATAATGTGATGATAAGAATGAGAAGTATTGCCAAAATTTGATTATGGATTCATACCGAATGACTCAAATCATTGCTTTCCGTTAGTGCAACATAAGTTTACAACGTAATGGAGATTGGTTTCAATTCAAGCCTATTAATATTTGATTTGGTTTCATCCAGGAGTCCTGAATCGTAGCCAACTTGACATCAACAAAAAGAAAACTATAACAGAGGCTATTGCCGATGAGCAAGAGTTTCTGCAAAGGAAATATCCCTCCATCGTGAGCAGAAGTGGGACTAGATTCCTTTCAAAAACTCTTAATAGGTGGGTTTTTCCACACTTTCAGAAGAGTTTCAATACTCTGTATGATTAAGAATGAACCGTGTGAATTATTTTGTACATCTTAATGAATAATCACAATCAATCATGTTGGCGCATGATACCTATATCACAAGCAAAGGTAAACAAAGCGATAATTTGTCTATTTATCATCAAACTAACCTGCAATACTATTTTTACTCATCGCCTACCTCCAATAAAAATGCGCCTATGATGTTTATGAGTTTTCGATTCATGAGCAAGATTCAGGAACGTTAAACTACTTTTCAACCACACTTGGTAATAAAATGCATATTGCTTTAGACTCCTCATGCATCACATAAGAGATTGCCTGCCAGAGCTAAAAACTCGGGTGAACGTTTTGACATCTCAGTTTCAAACTATTCTTAATTCGTACGGAGAAGAAATCGGTGACAAAAGCGCCACTTTGCTGCAGATCATCACAAAGTTTTCCAATGAATACTTCAACACCATTGAGGGAACAGCAAAAAACATTCAAACTACAGAATTGTGAGTATAATGTTATATTGGAGTTTTATTTATCTTTTTGGGGGTGGGAATCTTCAACTATAAATTCTGATTGGTTTGATCTGAGTCTATTATTGCTCATGCAATATCATTTATTGTATATTAGGGATAGGGAAGAAATATAAATATATGTTCCATTATCTAGCATTCTTTGGTTTGTAATATGGACACATTTGACACAAGTTGAAACTTATCAATGCAGAAAATATTCTGCTAGTTTTTAAGACCACGTATAACAAATTTTAACTAAGATGCATAGTATTTCAGTTGTATCCTGACCTTTTGCTGGTCCCGTGTCATTGTTCAATTTTTTATTTATTTGATAGGTGCGGAGGAGCCCGAATTTGCTATATTTTTCATGAAACATTTGGTCGTACCCTCGCATCACTTGACCCTCTTGGTGGACTCACAGAATTGAATATTCTAACTGCAATCAGAAATGCCAATGTATGTACTCGAGCTTACTTACGTGAGAAATGATGATTTTAAACATAAATATAAGTAACTATGTATTGCCTTTTCAGGGACCTAGACCATCCTGGTTTGTTCCAGAAGTTTCTTTTGAACTTTTAGTCAAGAGACAAATCAAAAGACTTGAGGAACCATCCTTGCGTTGTGTGGAATTGGTCCATGAGGAAATGCAGCGTATTGTACAAAATACTAATGTTCAGGTATTGTTGTACTATGAAATGTAAATACTATACCCAAATGACCTTTTATTCCTTGCGACATCACCTTAACTACATTTTTTGGTAATTTGCTAATATACTATTATGTAATTTTGATTTATCTGATCTTTGATGTATGTAAGCTATTACAGTATAGGTTTTTGTTTTATATTTTTAGTTACTTATTACCTTGCTATAAGGACAATTGTATAGAGCAGTAGCATCATTTCATATTCATATCTCTTGCATTTAAAAAAATATATAATTTAATAATTAAAATCATTGATTTTGTAATGTGGTAATCTTGCTTTCAGGAAGTAATGCAGTTTCCACGGTTACGTGATTGTATTGTTGAAGTTGTCACACAGCTTCTTCGGAAACGCTTGCCCATAGCCAATGACATGGTAAGGCAAGATTTTAGAATATTAGGCTTTTGTTGTGATCAAATTGACTGTGTGAAATAAATTTGTATAAGAAACGGTTTGTGTAACTCATGGACTGCTGACTGGTCTGTCTACTGAATTTATGCCACTGTTTAAAATATTCTTAGAAAGGATCGTATGAATTTTACAAATAGTTCCACTAATAAACATAAACTACAATCTTCTATTGTTGAGCATAAATGCTTGGAGAAAGAAGTTGTTTTTTCTTCCATTGAAGTCGAAATCTGTAATTCACAGGTTACAAATTTGGTTGCAATTGAACTCGCCTACATCAACACCAAACATCCGGATTTCTCGGATATCAACATCGCAGAACTACTGTCTTCAAATACCCAAATCACTGTGGTAGGTAACTCAGTTTGTTTTTTGTAGAAACCTGACAGTATTTTTGGCAACAAGTTGCTAACGGCTACCAATTCTTTTGATCCAGAACGATAGAAAAAATAAACAAGTCAATGAAGAGCAATTGAAACAACGCATGAAGGTAGGTGCATGGATTTTACAGTAACACAAATGGCATATGACAGGCTGCATTAAGTGGGGTATTGCTATGTCAGTAGGCTATTTACCAAAGAGCAATATTACTTTCTCTTAGCAATGTGGTATTTTGTTACTTACCAGTGAAATAAATTGCACTTTCTTCTTTCAGCCCGATAATACTGAAAACATGAAAAGGTCAACAAATGCTCAATCTCTTGATGCTGCGCTTGTACCAGCATCAGGCAGTTATACAACTTTAATAGGTAAAGTATATGCCACTGTTTGCAGCTATTGCTTTGTGGATGTTTTTATTATGTCCATCATTGCAAGGTATCAGTTAATTCTGATCCTAACTGATTTTTGAGCAGAATAGAAGTTTTATGAACGCGAAGAGTCATGAAATGCTAAACTTTTGAATAGATGATACCCATAAATATTTTTTAATTCAAGGTAAAAAGTGGTTTGGTTCCAGCCAGCCAGAAACAAGTTCCTCAAGACCAATTAGCCCACAACCCGGCTCATCCAGATCGCATAGCAACGATTCTTTATCTTCAAGTCCTTCTCATCGGTATCAACATCCCATCAACTTGTTGGATGCGGTATGTAACCTTCCTGCTTATTATATTCATTTTATTTTCATTTTAAGTATAAAACCATTTGAAACAATTATTTTGTAGGATATGCCTATCGCTAGGAAGCTATCGGCTAGGGAGAAGAGAGATGTTGAAGTAATACAGCGACTCATTAGATCTTATTTTCTTATTGTAAGAAAAAATATCCAGGACAGGTCTGTTACTATTGAACTTTGTTTAGATCTCGAATTGGTCATTGCTTGGTTTGTTCAGATGGATAGTTTTATTCAGCATTCGTGGCCTGCTAGGTTAGAGCATCATCAACCTAATTTTTCTAAGAAGAAAAAATATATCTTCAGATAATTGTGACGAATCATTTTCCTCCTGAGTAAGATGAGATATCCTTAATATGTCTTGTCTTAAATTGTTTTGGAAATTCTTCCTTGGGGGACACTTCATGCTTCCTATACACAGCTATCTGATAGATGTGTATGCTCACTTGCTTTATTTTGTTTACAGTGTACCTAAAGCTGTGATGCATTTTCTAGTCAACCATGTAAAAGATCACTTGCAGAGCGAGCTGGTTAGACAACTGTATAAGTCTGATCGACTTGACCGTCTGCTGACTGAATCCGAGTCTATCGCCCAACAGAGGAAAGAGGCTTCAGAGATGTTAAAAGTAATATTTATAAATCGAAAGAAAATTTTAGAAACTGTAGATTTTGAAACTGTCTGTCATAGTTACTAATCTTTTTTTCTTTCCACGTAGGCACTTCAGAGGGCAAGTCATGTCATTGGAGAAATACGTGACACACACTTCTGGTAATACTTTGAACCAAAATTCTATTAATTTGCACTCAATTACTTGTTGCTATTTCATTGTTGTGATTGAGTGAGGTTAAGCCAACTGAGGTTAGGCTTAGGTCAGGAATTATGAAAACTGGTATTTATTGAATAATTAAAGTTATGGGAATATGTTGTTTTTGCAACCAGGGGTGTGGAGGCGAATTTTTAAATCCACGGTGATTTAGACCAGGGTAGTCCAAGATTGCGAGCGTGAAGGGCCACAAAATGTTTGAAATAAACCTTGCGGGCCGCATACGGGGAAACTACCCGGATTTTGGAACCAAGTAATAACGTAGCACGAGGTATGACTATATAAGACGATACGCCGATGAGGCAACACCACCAAAATATATCTGCGGGCCCCATGTGTCCTGCGCGCCAGTGTCTGGACCACCCTGATTTAGACGATTGGAATCTTTTCTTACTTATCATAGCGATACTGTTCCAATTCAAAATATTGCTAACGCTTGAGGAGCAGCAAAAAATTAGGCGCTATTACTATATGATATCTGTGTTATTGCTCGCTTGGAATGTTCTCCCACAAAAGCTTATTTTTCCTACAAATTCGTGGGAATTTCTCCCACAAGTGGCAACACTGGCCTGGCAGTGCACTCGAGTACTTTCCACTCCACTACTCTGGCTTTTGCTGAACTACGAACATAGCCTTTGTAAGGTTTTAACTCTCAAATATTGGGATTAACCGCAACTTCCTATACCTCCATATGCAGTAATGTATTAGAATCCTTTATAATCATATTTTGTTGGTCAGCAAGGATATAAATGGTCCCATTATATTTTTCTCATTTCTTTGCTGAAATTATAATAAGTTATACACCACATTTAATCAAGTCAGTCGATAGCTTTTCTTAAATGTTTGCATGTGATTTTTCGTACTTTGTCATATGCCTGCTATGGTTTTTGCACAAGTGCATGATATGCTGTTGGAGCAATCTTCTTTCATTGCAATGTTTTTATTAGGAATTTTCAGAAATATGGTAATGAGCCCATATGTAGAATGATATAATATGATCAGTCCATCTTAAAGTTTGTTTAACATAATGACATATCCTCGTCCGTAGTAGCTGCAATTTTCCTTCGCATTCTACAGCCAACATACTATCAAGTAATTCTTGAATACTAGGTACAGTCAATTTCTCTTATCTCACTTGCCATTCGTAGTGCAACTTCAGGGCTTAAACATCTACACTGCCTTACTATTGTATCATTTCTTCTTGATCACTGCTCTCGTGTGGAATGTCCTAATGAATAGCTTACAGATTAGTGTATCTAGCTTTTCTGTAGCTCTTAACTACCATATTCCGGTAATCATAGGCGTTCGGGATGGAGTTGCCCCTCCCCAAATACTTTTTACCTCTACTGAAATTATAAAAAAATAGTGGTTTTGCAAATCTGCAAGCATGGGACATAAATCGAACCGTATTTATGAACATCGTGAGATCTATTTTAGGAATAGCAAGTGCATAATTGCCTATTGATTTTCTATCGCAAAAATTTCATAACATCTGAAAAACAGTAAAAGCCATACCTTGCTGTGCCCATGTTCTCTTTTAATTGTATTACTGTTTTGTAATTGTGTGGATGATGTTCTCACACCTGATAAAACTATATGTCTATTGTCTGAATTAGTGTTCATTATGATTAAGTATGTGAAGAAAAACTAAGAAATTGGCAATTGGTTCACGAGTTATTAAGGGTTGTTCAACGCGGGGTCACACGTTACGGCAACCCGATATAGGTATTCGAGTTTCGAAATCGATTTTTTCATTGGTTAACGTAAATCAATCGACCCAATTTTTTCAGGGAATGATGGTTTATGGATTACGTCTCATATGTGCTAATTTTAGCGTGTTTGGATCATTAGAAGTTTTTTTAAAATTGTTGATTGTACTTTGCCATCTAGCGGTTGTAAGTTTTTACTTCACTTAACGCTTATAAATGATCCCACAGTGACATCTAGCGGTTGAATGTTTTTACTTCCCCTAACGCTTATAAATGAATTTCAAATGATCCAATCACGCTAAAGTTAGCACATATCAGACGTGTATGGAAGCGTTATAAAATTCTAGATTCATGGCATGTCATATATAGTGGGACGGCAATTGGTCCGCAAGTTATTAAGGGTTGTTCAACGCGGGGTCACTCGTTGCGGCCGACTCGAAATAGGATCGACCCAAATTTTTCAGAGAATCTTGGTTCCTGTATTACGTGTCATATGTGCTAATTTTATCGTGATTGGATCATTAGAAGTTCATTTATAAGCGTTAGGTGAAGTAAAAACATTCAACCGCTAGATGTCACTATAGAATCATTTATAACCGTTAAGTGAAGTAAAAACTTCCAACCGCTAGATGGCAAAGTACAATCAACGCTAAGTTAAGGTTAAGTAACTAGGTGGTTTGTGAATTAAAAGGGGGATAACGGCTCCTGTTAGTTTACTGTGCATATGAGGCTTATATGTATGGATTCGTTATGAAATTCTCAATTCATTGGTGTGTTATATATAGTAAGACGGCAATTTCTCCGCGAGTTATTAAGGGTTGTGCAAAGCCGGGTCACTCATTACGGCCGACCCGAAATAGGTATTCAGTTTCGAAATAGATTTTTTCGGGGTTAACCTAAATCAATCGACCCAATTTTTTCAAGCAATGTTGGTTTATGTATTAGGTCTCATATGTGCTAATTCTAGCGTGATTGATTCATTGGAAGTTTATTTATGAGCGTTTATAGATCAGTAACCCTGGACTAATCTATTCCAACCTTGAGAAACCGGCGGCTAGAAACTCCGGCGACTCACGTAACCTAGGTGTTAGGTTTGACTGAGAGGTAGGATTAGTGCTGCCCATATCATAACTTTCTGCAAACCTAAGCTATCCAACGTAACGGATTTTTCGGGGACAATTACTTAGCCAGTACCAGGTCTTTTACATGCTTTCTTATCTTGCTATGTTATACGATCATACGGAACGTTTGCTGTGCAATGCTGAACTGAATCATATATTTTATTGAAAGTTCACCCCCTGGGTGTTAATGATACTCTCAGAGTGTACTGCTGTATATGTTAGAAGCATTCTCTTCGATTTTTTCTCATACCTAGTTAAACATCTATTTTTCTTGAATATTTTGATAAGACAGGTAGGAAAGCTATTGAATATTCTGCTCCTAAATTCATCACTTTATTATTGTAAACCAAATAACATTGGCAGATCCAATCACACTATTGGATATTTTTTGTGTATTAAACTAGCTGTCGTCATGCATAAACTAAAGCCTGCTCAAAGGGAGAAAGTACGTCAGTTCATGGCTTTTACGCAAGCCTCGGAAAAGACCGCTCTGTATTGCCTGTCTAGACACGACTGGAGGTTAGACGTTGCCTCCGACAATTACTTCACAGAGCCAGAGTTTTATTGGAGAGAGTCGAAGCCGAGCATTGAAAGGAGAAAGCTGGAAGCTTTATTTAATAGACTGAAAGATCCTCATGAACCGGATAAAATAGGTGTCGAAGGCATTTCAAAATTTTGTGAAGACCTACATCTCGATCCTACCAGTCGCTTGGTTTTAGTAATCGCTTGGAAATTTAAAGCTGCTGTGCAGTGCGAATTCACCAAATCTGAGTTTATAACCGGCATGACGGAACTCTGCGTCGATGACTTGGAAAAACTTCGGTGGATGCTGCCAAACCTCGAAAACGAACTATCTGATAAAGCAAAGTTCAAGAGCCTTTATCAATACACATTTAATTTTGCAAAGAATCTTGAACAAAAAAGTCTCGAACTAGATATGGCCGTTGCGTATTGGAACATTCTCATCGGAGATCGTTTCAAATATTTAGATTTGTGGACGAGGTATTTAAACGAACATTACAAAAGAGCCATACCCCGGGACACTTGGAATCTCTTACTTGACTTCAGTTTAATGATAAACGATGACATGTCTAATTATGATGAAGAAGGGGCTTGGCCAGCGCTGATCGATGATTTTGTGGAATGGGCAAAACCGATTGTAAATAATAGCCAGGCTACTAAATAATTATTTTCTCCCTTTTACATGTCTTAGGTATAGTGAAACACTTGAATCTAAGAACCCACGCAGGTACATTCTATTATTCATAACCAGAAAAGTAGTTGTATATCATGGCTGTGTATAGTAGCATGTCAAAGCAATTTATTTTCAGAATTGATGCAAAATTCTTGTGTTAGTGATTATTACAGGTTCATCTTAACTTAAGCCACTCATCTCTATTAATTGCAAAACAATTTATATCTTAATTCAATATGAATATATATATGTGACCCGCATGTTGTGGACCCCTTGGCCTAGAATTTACAGGATCATCATAACTTGTAGCATGCTGATGTAGCCCATGTCTTCAAGCTTGGCCTTGAAACAGGTTAGAACACATTGAGCTATAATAGTCGCAGGGAAAATATAACATAACTATTGTAGCTAGTTCTAATTTTATGCTATGATATGCATTGTAAAACATATGGGTATAAAAAGGAAAAAATATTCGGAGCTGTGAATACATCATGAATTAAGTAATTTAATAATATACTGCTATCTTACTGTCGCTTATCTGAGTATCACATTGAGCTACATTCTGCGGATAAAACAATACATACATTAATATTATTTAGTCATTAGTCATGTATGATTTGGTAAACTACTTTGATTTCATCCGCGAGTTAGCAACAACCCAAGCCATTTGCTTTCTCATCATTTTTATGTTTACTTTAGTCAGGTACATTTTTTTTCCGTCTGTATGCGTTCGAAAGTGAGGTTTGCATCGTACACAGCCTAGTTATTTTGTTTATGTGTGCTAGTTGTTTTTATGGATATATTATATGTTTATGTATTAATAACAAACAATAAGTTCCTAAAACTCGTCTCAGATTTTCAGGTGTGCTTTTAAATCTTTAAGTTCCCTGCTAACTCCAGGAAATGTCTCATTTTTTCTAAGTAATACCTGGCATTGAATAATATGGCATGCTGTCATTAATAATTAGATCGACTACCTAATTTGATTGAAAATTAGAAACAAGCATCAAAACAGTTTATTATATGATGATTATAAATCGTCTGAATACTTCTTTTTACATTGTGGTCATCATCAAACCTATAGTTCAATTTTTTATTCATTCATAGCATCAATTTGAAAGACTCACGTGCCATGAAGCAGTGAAGTAGTTATAGAATTATAGATACTAACTTAGTTTTCACACTGTCACAGTGCTATTATTCACTGCTTCATTCCACAAGTCATCCATTGTATAATTGCCAATAGGTTACTATACTTGAATGTTTTGCATTGCCCAATAACTATGTTGAGTAGACTTAAATGAATGAAGTAACATGACTCGTATGACTATTGATGTTGCTCAGAATTTAGATATTTTAAATTAGAACGGAGAACTTTGATACATTTCATATGATTCAAGAATGCCATAAATATGTCCCAACTAACTGTAAAACTAAGTTTATCGTACATGAGTTCCCAAAATTTTCATTAAGGTCATACAGAATTTGGTATTTGACTTGCTCGATGTAGTGGTAGTACTGTAGTGCTGACCTCTTTTATGATAATAAGCGTTCGCTTCACTTTTTGCTTGTTTAATTTTGCATTGTACGTAGGAGTGTACAAAATGATAGAAGAATTAAAATCCTGAAATCCATGATTCATGTGTTTTAACGTTTGTCTAAGTTTGTAGATTAATATGCAGAGAAAAGCGAAACAATTTTAATGTATATGCGAGTATTTTCTTTTTTTAAACATACCTTACCTATTTATTTGGTTGAAAATTGGATTTTCAGTTAGCTATTACAAGAGTTATATAATACCAGATGAATTATAATAACTAGGGGTCTACGTGGAGTATTGGCTGAAGATAGTTGTGGCTTGTAAGGTCTAGTCACTAGTGCATATTTTTATGCCCATCTACATTTCAATATCGTACATTTTGCTCAGTGATGTGTTATATTTTTGATCTCATACATAACTCATTATATTATGCTCCGATTGATCTGATGTTCTTGGTCCTGATGTGTAAATATTAACTGGAATCAAATACAGTTAACCGTTTATGTGTAATATGCTGGTACATCTATATTTCGAGTATGCTGTTCTATTAGCAAAATAGTTCCCAGAAATTGTTGTAAAACATCATAATATTTATACGAATTACCGATGTTAACTCCAATATCTTTCAAGCTAATGATATCTAATCTATAATATACATCATTTGTTGAAAGTGTAGAATATGGTGGGACAATTTATTGGTATACTATATGAATTTAATGTCTAGTTGTTGTTCATAGTATTTTCTATGTTGTGATGATTCTTGGAATCTGAATTGTGGTAAAAGAAACACTATAGTGTATTGTAAACAGATTCCATTTACTGTTGTTCTATTTACATTCTCTTTATACAGAGATGCTTTGCATTTGCTAAATAGAGGTTTCAATCCGTGTTCTGAATGTATGACAATGTATCGATATCCTTTGTAACTATTTAAGCTTCGCTACGTTATTGCAATTTAAATGATTCATTGCATGATTTTCTCCCAGTATAATTTGTCTTAGAATACCGACTGATGGGTATATGTTAATGAATCTTTTAGATATTTGATCTCTCACTTTGCTTGGGTTTTCGTGTGCTTGTTATGAATCCAGAACTCAGACATGTGGTGTTTTTGTTTAGCAAATATGTAGATGAAGTGCTTTGAACTTGTACTTTTTCTACTTTGTATAATTTAGATTGCTCTTTAAACTACTATTTTGGCTAAACATGTCAAACATCTTGACTGGACAACAACAACAACAACCAGGTAGTTATCTTCGCCTATGTGAGAATCCAGTTCGATTTGACCCAGTCACTGCTGTTAACAACGTCTTCTTTGATGAAGCAAATGTGCAGGTATGCANTGCAATTTAAATGATTCATTGCATGATTTTCTTCCAGTATAATTTGTCTTAGAATACCGACTGATGGGTATATGTGAATGTATGCTTTTATTATTATTTTATAACTCTCTCTATTGCTTTATTTAATACATGCAGCCTAGATGCAGGCAGATGTATAATTCTGAGTTCATGCCTTTTTTTAAATTCCAACACTACAAAATGTAATATAAACTAGGTGAATCTTTTAGATATTTGATCTCTCACTTTGCTTGGGTTTTCGTGTGCTTGTTATGAATCCAGAACTCAGACATGTGGTGTTTTTGTTTAGCAAATATGTAGATGAAGTGCTTTGAACTTGTACTTTTTCTACTTTGTATAATTTAGATTGCTGTTTAAACTACTATTTTGGCTAAACATGTCAAACATCTTGACTGGACAACAACAACAACAACCAGGTAGTTATCTTCGCCTATGTGAGAATCCAGTTCGATTTGACCCAGTCACTGCTGTTAACAACGTCTTCTTTGATGAAGCAAATGTGCAGGTATGTATGTTGTTCATGAACAGAACATATTGTACTTGACTAAAATTAAAGCAATTTAAAATCTCTTGTTTCAGATATTTGCAGTTAGATCAGGTGGTGCTACCGGTGTCATTGTCAAAGGTCCAGATGATAAGACTGCCTACAGTTTTCGACTGAATGAAAAGGGACCGCTGATATCAATCAAATTCTCATACCACCATAAAATTCTGGCACTTCAACGTTCTGAAGTTTCTGTCGTAAGTCACTAAACTGAATAGTATAGACATCATAATTTGTGACGACTCGCTATAACTATTATAATTAAGTCACAAAACTTTCAACGGCTGAATTCTTATGAATAAAATTTTGATTATATTTCATATTATGCTTTACATTACTTGTACAAGTACTGTATGCTTTAATTATACCTAGCATAATGCATTTTTGGTTTGCCAATTAAAGATATGTATATATGAATGAACTGTAACCTCTTTCAGGAATTCGCAAACTTTGAAGAGGGTTGTATTGATCCGAACGCATATACTCTATCATGTCGGGTAAGCAAATATATCCTTACACTTACGAATCCATTTTCAAAAGTTAAATTCTTTTTATTGCACTGTTTTGCAGGGAAAGAATAATGAAATATTAACCTTTCACTGGATCACTACTAATGAAATTGTTCTTGTAACCAAACAGGGGATAGAATTTTATCAGGTTTAGAATTAATGATGAATTAATGTTAATATCTTTAATATATTTATAATAATATATACTTGGCTCATATCCTTGAATAGATTTTTGCGTATAGTACTATCAATTTTTGCAGATCAATACGGAACGACGGCAAGCCAAGTTGATCAAGAATTATAATTTTTCAATTCACTGGTCAATATTTTCGGTAAACTATTTCATTCTGTCCGTTTATATTTTCAGAACAAACCTACAATAAATTGAAGTAAGTTATTAGTTAAACACTGTATTGCTAATTTTACAGCCAGAATCTTCGGTTTTACTATGTTCAACTTCAGCCAGTGGCAATGTAATTTCCCCTTTTCATTTCAAGGTCTGTTTTTCTGGTAATTATTGTTTTTGTCAGTTAGAACTGATTGCGGCTGATGAAACTAAAACTGTTTTTTTGCCTTTAAGTAGAACAGTCAAGTATGGAAACTGCCCAAGATTGAAGTTGATCGAGGTGCTGTGACAAAAGAATCCGGGCTAAAACTCTTTGAGAAAGATGTTACACTCGTTAACTTGTAAGTAATATATATAACACTAAAAATGTCCTATAATGCTATCATGTCTTCACACCAAGTATCTGACAACAGTACCGACAAGTTTCTGTTCCTGTTTTTTACATTTTAAACAAGTGGTGACAGTGAAGCTTGAACGAGGAATTAAAAAAAAGTTCAGATTGAATATTTTTGATGTCTAATTTAGTCAACCGTATCATAGCATGGCATTATATTTTCCTTCTTACTATGTACATCTACTTTTTAGATATGGCAATTTATTCATAGCAATTTTACGCCATCCATCCGCTACGCATCAAGAAACTGGAACTGAAGTCAACTTGTATCTTCTGAGCAGGTAACAAAGCTTATTTAGGCAGACTCCAATAGAAAGCTTCCTAGAAATTAAAAAAGCTTTCTGCTGTTCCAGAGAAACAATGAATTGTTTTATCAAAAAGGGAGTTACGAACACATATTGATATTGAATAACAATTAATTTCAAAATTTGCAAACGCCAAGATTAATAAATTTCATTAGAAATAAGAGGCATGAAATTATTTTTGCAAATGTATTGTAGAGTTGAATGAATTAATGCTATTTTATTCTCGTTTTAGAGAAAGCCCTGCCAAAAGAATGTATTCTCTTATTCTGGGTATGATTGGTCGGTTTGCTCTTAG
>QXVX01007873.1:2729-23772 GCA_013436065.1 Halocynthia aurantium
GAAGTATTAACCAGCACAGAGAAGCTTATTTCTACGACTCAATCGACTCTGTTGAGTAAGCACACATCTGCTGCCATGGAAACTACAACTCCTATTTCAAGCCTATGCGATAAAGTGATGGAAGGCAGTTTGGAATCCACTTATGAGATAAATGCTCCTGATATCACAGCTTCGAGCAATGCTGAAGACGCCCAAAACTCGCTTCCAGATTCCGATACTAGCTGGGTTCCAAATGACATGAGTGAAGGTGGAAAATTTGGCCCTTTCATGGAATTCAAGTATGACAGGGATGTGTATATTACTGGCATTACAACCCAAGGTAACGGCATAGAAACCACTCCCGGATTTGTAAAGAATTACAATGTATTTATTCTACACCAAGTCGAAGCAGATAAAGAACCTATATGGGATCGCATAAATGTTGAATTCAGTGGAAATACTGATGCTGTTAGCAAAGTTACCAACGAATTTCCGGAAGCAGTCTCAGCACTGGCTGTGAGAGTGTCTCCTAAGGATTACGAGGGTACTCCTGTCATGCGGGTGCAAGTTAAAGGATGCTTTAGGGTGAGAAGTGAAGTGATCACATCGCAACCTACCACCAAACCAGTTACCACATCTGCTGCCACACAAGAAACATCCAGTGTACTTGTCACCACAAAGATCGTAACCTCTGAACCGGCAGTCACTACAACAGTTGGTGAAGAAATTACTGAAACTAGCACTCAAGCACCAGAATTCAGTACGATCAGTCTCATTTCAACGATATCTACGGAACCTAATGTAAAAACAAGCACTGTTGCGAAGACGACGACTAAATCTGTAGTAACTGAGAGAACTTCAACCAAACCTGTAGGAATCGTGACTTCAACTGAAGCAACTACACGTCCGACATCTGTATCAAAGTCAACGACCCTTCTTCCGAAAGAAGTGACCTCAACACCTGCTATTTCAGTTGAAACCTCTGTGAAACCGATCGTGACAACTGTGACAGCAGAAGAAATTGTTACTGAACAACAGGAAACGACAACATCAAAGGAAATTGTAAAAATCTCAACCACGCCTTCAGTCATTGTGGAAACAGGTCGAGCCTCAACAACAACATCATCACCAGAAGAGTGGAATGAATGTGCTGAACCTATGATCGTTGGAGAGAACTCTCTGCAAGGTACAGAGATTGTTGCTTCATCAGAGCAACCCGGCAAAGAGGCAACCAATGCCAGGTTGTCTTCAGCAAAGACAAATAATGAGAACAGTGCCTGGTCTCCGCGTGCTGACGACGAATATCCATTCTTGCAAATCAATTTCCCGCAAGAGGTTATGATTTCTGCAATTGTTATGCAAGGGAACGAAAATGGAGAGTATGCCACCAGATTCACAGTCACTTATTCACTGTCTGGTGAAAAATCAGATTTTGTTGGCATTAAAGAACAAAATAATGTTCTGAAGGAATTTCTTGCCAATGATGATGACTCTTCAGTAAAGCAAAACAAATTAGAGGAACCATTACCACTTCGATCTCTCAGGATCTACCCGATATCGGAAGAGACGGCTGTCAGCATGAGAGTGGAATTGTTAGGTTGCTTGAAAGAGGAGCCATCGACTACACACGCCATTGTAGAAACGACCAAGGAGACTTCGCTGACAACCACTAAGCCGCACAGTACAGAGACAACGTCCGAAGAGAAAACTACATCAGAGAAGATCAGCCTTATGACGAAAGAAACTGTGGTAACCACACCTATTGCAATATCCACCACAAAGGCAACCCAGTCAACCACATCAGCTGTGCTGAAAACAACAAAAGTCACCACCACAAACATCTTCAAAACTACGGAAAGTACTCCTTCGTCTGTATGTGAAAAGACAATGATGCTGGAATCATCCCGGGATACGAATGTGGAAGAAAAGTATTCTGCATCAAGCAACAACAATGAAGCCAGGCTTGGTTTCTTGGATACCGCCCTTGTTACTGATGGAGATGGCAGTGCTTGGTCTCCGGATGTGAATGATGAAGATATCTGGATGAGAATTGATTTTGATGAACCGATAACTGTTCTCACATTGCTTATGCAAGGCGATGCTCTCCGCGATGCGTTTACTTCTTTGATTGAGATTGAGTATCTGTCCTCAGAACAAAGCGATCTTGGCGAAGATCCTGAATGGGAAGTCCTTGGAGAGAACGAAACCCCAGCAGCCTTCGAAGGGAATTCTGATTCAACAAGCATTCATAAGATAACATTGCCTTCACCAATACTCAATGTCATTGCTCTTCGTGTGAGACCGGTCAAATGGGTGGGTGATGATGTACCTGCTTTAAGAGTCAATATCATAGGCTGTTACATGTTACCTGTTACCACCGAATCCATCACGACCACCACTAGTCAAGAAGTTGTTACCACGACCGAAAGTTCCTTGCCTACCATTATGACTGAATCAACTTCTGTGCCTGTAGAAATCACTACCATAAAGGAATACTCACCGATCACAACCGAAATCATAAGCACCACGACTAAAGGAACATTGTAAGATAATGGTTTATTGGTGGTTTGTACTCTAGAACTGTCACAGATAACAAATAACATTATCTTTATGATGTTTTAGTACTTTATCAACTATTGCTGCCTCAACTACAGAAGGATCAGATACCACAACTCCACCTGAGAAAACAGTTGTGGTCAAAACTACTGAGATACCCCCGCAACAGTCCAGTACAACAACTGCTATAGTAAGGATATTCATGATTATGACTGAATTTCTTGAACACATTACTTACCTACTTTTATTAATTTTAATTTAATCTTAATTTTATTTTGGTTCAGATCTATAAAACAGAATCGACAACGAGCGGAAGTGGCTACACGGTAACAGAACAGGAATCTGAGACTACAACATCTGCTCCGGGCATGAAGACAACCAAGAAGACTGGCAGTGAATCGCCTCAATATTCAACATCAGCAACATCAGCCACAGAAACAACTGGTGGGATGCTACTTTTTCTAATAAACTTAAATAAATTACTGAGGATAACAAAGTATTCATTATTGATGGAATCTCTGATCACTGCTTTATTTTTCATCACAGGGTCAGTCGAAACTTACACGTCAGTTGCAACTAACATCGCTGAAACGACGGAGAAGTCTACCGTGACTACTAGTGTGACATCCCCCTCATCTAAAGTTACTACCACTGTCTCGCATGCCCAGACAACATCTATCGGAATACAAAGTATGTTATATTTCTTACACATGAATGAAATATGTTCTGTCACTGAAATATTCACTTTGCACTATGAAATGAAGTCGCTGTACATGGCCCATGACTTTATGATGCTTATAGGTCATGCATCAATGTTTTTGAAGTCATTGCTCTGAACACTGTAGACATGTATTTAAGGAATTACCAGAGTAAAATATAATACATTGTAAATGACGAACCTCATGGCTATCTTCATTTTTTACTTGTGTGAATTAATCAACTACAGTATGTGAAATGTAAACTTTCTCAGAGCTATGTAGTGAGGTATTATTAATATTTCATTAATTGCTTTTTCGATAGCTGAACATACATCTATAAATAATTGTTACTTTTCAGAATTATGTGATGAGCCCATGGGAATGCAAAACTTTGATGTTTTCGAAAAAATTACTGCTTCTTCCGAGAAACCGGGTAAGGATGCTGATTATGGCCTCATCAATTCTCCAGAAGGCGATTTGCAGGAAGAAAAATCCTGGTCGCCTACGAACGAAGATGAAAATCCTTTCATTGAAGTGTCATATAAAACTCCGGTAAAAATTTCATCCATTCTCACCAAGGGTGGTGAAAATGGAGAATACGTCCCCCAGTACATGGTTTCGTTCAGCAACAGCAAGGAAGGGCCTGCCGTGTTCGAATTTATAACAGAGGAAATCACAGAGTCAACTCCATTCGGAGATTCCATCACTAAAATGGTGCCCAAATTGTTCACCGGAAATTTTGATGATTCCCAAGTCGTTGAAAACACACTAGTTGAATCTGTTACTGTGTTTGCGATCCGAGTTTATCCCAAATCTTCAGAACCCGGTACTCCACTCAGTTTGCGTCTCGAGTTCCATGGGTGTGTCTCTGAAAGTTCCACAACTTCGAAACCAGTCATATATGAAACGACAAAAGAGGTTGTTATTGTAACAACAGTTCCAGAAGAAAATACAGGTAACCTTTGCGGAGTATCCATGACTAAGTGCGTGGTTATGTTGTGATGTTATCCCACTGCTATAGGCTAAAGTGTCCCTTTTTTTTTTTTTGAAGTAGGTAAAGCCAGATATTTCAATGAGTAAAGTAAGATAAAAAGTATGATGTGTTTTTTAGACAGAACATAGTGTATTTATCAGTCGTACTGTAATAACGACTGATTAATAACTGAAGCTGTTACCTATCGAATATCGTACTAAATTTAGTTTACAATTTCTAACCATACTTTATATTTTATAGAAAGTACAACTGGAACTACACAATCAGTGAAAAACACAACCGTGATTGAAACAGTCACTTCGAAACCAATAGTAGAAACATCTGAGCAAAAAACAAGCCCGCTATATAGCAGCACAACCACACAAACAACCATGGAAACTACAACTAAGGGAGAAGATATATCAGGTATATTAATATTCAAGATGCCCAGTTACTAAAGCTAGCTAAATTGATCAATGAAAACTGCTGGAAGGCAATTTCTTAGTACTTTGTGAATTAATCTTTTTCTTTACTTAAAAGTTGTCTGATTTAAAATTATTTCGAAGTATTCATTTGTTCATTATATACAGCAATTACCGTCCTATAGGATGACACAGCGCATAACCGCATCCACTAATTTTTTCAAACTCATAATTTGGTAAACGATAAGGTGGATGCATTTCTATATCTTCTGCATTTAGAAATCTGCGAACAAGTTTTGGAAAAAGACATGCAAAAGATGGTAGTTCCTCACCCGGTCTACAGTGCTTCCAGTAACTCTGAGATAGCTGAGGAAGGCAGACTTGTAGACGACATGTCACCCTCACAGGCTTGGCGATCAGTGACAGACGATGCAGAGCCCTACTTGCAAGTTACCTTCGAGAGCTCAGTTATTCTTACAGAGATAAAAACACAGGGTGCTGTTGAAAGGATCGAAGATGCTGTTGGAAATATTGCTGCTAAAGAGGAGTTCGTCAAAAAATACACAGTAGAATTTTCTGTGGATGATGACCTTGCAAAATGGAATCCTGTATCTGAGGGAGAATTTGAAGGCAACCGAGATGGTATTTCAGTGGTGACCAACAGTTTCTCAAAACCACTCAAAGCTAAGGTAAGTACTGATTTGAGCATAAAGAATGCTTATCTGGTATTCATAAAATTATATTCTGTTTTGTGTCATCAGAAGTCTTCAGTTACAGTGATTAATGGTGCTGGTGTAATAGCATAGTGTTAACCTTTCATGAACTATTTTCAGGCGATACGGATCTACCCACAGACCTGGAACATTGCCATTGCCTTGAGAGTTCGCTTGTCGGGATGTTACAGCATATCGCAACCGACCACTGTAACTGTGACCACGTCTAAAGAATCCATTGTGACTCAGGAAACTACGACACCAACTTATTGGCAAACGGTACTTGCTTAATATCTGTACGATATATTCGATACAAATTAAGTGCTGCATTAGTAATTCAATATTCACTTTCAAACAATAGGAAAGTGGTAGTCCGAAAATTGTAACAACCACTCACCGTACTTATCCAACTGAATCAACTGTTAGTAGTCATTCTCCAAGCCAGTCAACTACAACTCCACCACCAGGTACTTAAACTTTTGTCTACATTTTGCTACATTCTTTTTTGTAGAGTGTTTTTTTTAAGGTTTTCTTCTCTTGTGATGCACCTGAAATCCTGGAGTCTTAAGCCTTGGACTGTAGATTTTTTTTAAAATAATCATGGTGTTAAACTGTCCCTATGTTTTGCCAAGTTGATATTGCTAGATTATATAAAAAAATTATTTTGCCTTGATTCACACCAGTTCAAGAAACAACTACCCCATCTTCAGTGGTAACAACAACCATCAAACAAGTAGCAGAGACTTCCTCGTCATCTGCCGAAGTGCGGTCAACAACAATTGTGCCCAAGGAAACCACCAAGAGTGCTGAAACTACAGCGAAAACCAGCGGTAGCACAAGCAAAGAATCTATTCTGTCCACGCACAAAGAAATGAAAACCACTCTGGCGAATGTGATCACTAGTAAGATGACCGATACGCCGACCAGCAAGGAAGGATTATCAACTACCGAAGCTGTGGAAGCAACTACAGCATCTCACGTATACACCACATCTAAACCTGCCTCTGCATCTACCACACACATACAAACCACAAAAGTTTATCCAGAGAAGACAACAATTGAAGTTGTCACCCTATCAACTACAGAGGTTGGTCATTAACATAAGACATTGCCATATTAATACTTAATACTAAGATACTGTGATTAAAGTGACGTTCTTGGAGTCAGGCCTAATCTCAAGTAAAATCTTTTCCACTAGCTTGTTTTCTTCTTCTATTGCATTAACTGCTTTGTCACTAGTTACTTAGTTATACTGGATATGATGTCCTTGCTTTTTTACGTGACTTATTTAACATATGTATTATGTTTAGCCAATTGCAAAATCTACTACTACTACTCTGGCAGAGCTCGATACAACTGTGAGCAGTATAGCTGAGACCGAGACACCGCAGGCATGCGTGGTAGGTTATGATGTGCTGCAAACAGCTACCAATGATTATAAGTTCGTATGAACATATTTAATTTTTGCACACGTCCACAGACTGACTGCAGTTCCCAATGTTCCTCTGGGTACGTGATGGTACGTGAGGCAAACAGCGAGTGTTGTAATTGCAAGTATTCACCCACTACAGTAAGAACAACTGTTACTTCACATAAGCCTACCAAAGTGTGAGTGTATATCTTTATTGTAAAAGTAAACTCTGTTACATTATTTGTTATAGAAACTGTAGCTATTGAAATATATTCATATACATGATTAGACCATGCACGGAACCGTTCGTATACTATGACTGCAAACCAAAATGCGACCCCACTTGCCCTCATCTGACTAAATCTTGTTCGGAAGAAGAAGAGTGTGTCAGTGGTTGCGGCTGTCCTAAAGGATCGGTATTTGATGGAACTACTTGTATGCCATTGGGGAACTGTCCATGCTATGATAATGGAGTTTTGTATGATGTAAGTATATAAATAATGTCTTATAGTGACTGTTGTCTGCCATCTCACAAATTCTGCAAAACAAAGTAAAGTACTTTACTATTTACAGAAAATGTACAAACACAAGATTGATAAGCATTTTCCAATATATAAATAGCTGTCATGAACCAATGAAAACTGAAAATAGTGTTTCTGTAAAGGCAAAAGCCAGTTATATAAATTACCTGTTTGTTGATACTGTGCTTTTTCGCTTTTTTCTGAGAACCATTTTCAGCTTTACAAACATATAAATTCACTAGGCTGATGCGGAGTGGGACAATCCAAATGACAACTGCAGCACATGTAATTGCGTGAATGGTGAAAAATATTGCAGTATACCTGACTGTGCCACACATACATGCGCCTCCGGAGAGATTCATACTATGGTATGGTTTATGTTGTAAAGTACAAATATTTTTGCAATTTATATCAGATAGATAGCAAACATAGTTCTAGAAATATCTTTATTACTAAATTCTTACCTGTAGGTGGCTGGTGCATGCTGCCCACGCTGTGTGAAAGTTGCTGTAGAGGAAACAACGAAGGCTGTCACCACAGCACCATACACAACAGAATACTTGGACACTACCACTTACCCAGGATTTGCCACAACGACTTCTGCTGGTCCAGGTAGTTGTTGGAAAAAGAAATGCATGATCTAATACGGTAAACAGCACAATTTAATTTTGATTTCTTCTTCCCTTTGTCCTATCTGTCCTCTAGTGTGCAACCTGACATGCTACTGTCTATACGGTTGTATGAGAGACGATGCAGCATGTCCCGTGCTAGTCGACTGCCCATATTTGTGCCAATGCAATAAAGATTCATACAAACTGAATGGCAGATGCGCATACATTGTACCGTCAGGGCAGTGTCTTCCGGATGGAACCACTCCACAAGAAGGATTGACAGGTTCTCTAATAAAATGATAAGTTATTAGAAAATCCTTGTATGTGGATGGATTATAATGGAAGGCTGTGATCAATATATGAAATGCTACCTGTAAAACCTGTATAGAATTTGAAGTTAGTAAAATTAGTGTTATTTCATATTACATATTATTCTATTGAATATGGCCTTGTTATCCAGTTGTTATCTTTGTATTCATTTCTCTCTAGTTTTTTTTTATATATATTGAGCTGAAATTACCCATTAGTCTTTTGTATGTTCCAGAAGAACCAGGAGTAACTGGTACGACAGCTGAAGCTGCAAGTGAAACCACGACTACAACTCTACCGCCTCCATTCACTTTCCCTCCTGAAATGTGTTCCGAAGATTGCAACTGCACCATGGGTTGTACAGATATCGGTGACTGTTTCGAAAAGTGGGGATGCAGCGTTGATGTTAGTGTTTAGTTCGCAACCATTAGTTAAAATCCAACTTTGTATTTCATATTTTATTCCTTTTTGATCTTTTACTTCTGTAGGAATGTAGATGCGCTGATGGAAATGCTGATAGATCGAATGGCAGATGCGCCAGCTATCCTGCACAGAGCGAGTGTGGCCCAAGCGGAACAACAGCGGCCGGCATGCCGACCACCATGACCATTGGCTTCACGGAGCGTGAAGAATTCACTACCACATCTATGGAAGGTGATATTTTAAAATTACAAGTTTGCAATGTTCATTCATGTTCTGTGATTCTACTTATAGTTTAATAAGTTAAAACATAACCCAAACTATTTCAAGAGATTCTATAATAGGTAACTGTTATTTTGTACTTTAGGCACCACTTCTACCAAACAATCATACACAACATCTTCCCTTCTAACAGAAGAAACCACAACTGCCCTATGTAAGCTACATACCAATGTCTTACTTCAACTAGTTCTTGAGCTATAGTATGTATTTTCATCCTCCCTCAATTCATATGAACATGAATTTAATTGCTGGCAGGTTTTTATTGCTTATAAAAGAAAAGGCTATTTAAATCTGAATATTGCGCTGGATGCATAACAGGTACTACTCTCATATGGAAGCGTTTGCGATAATGAGATAATGATGTAAAAATATGTGAAATATTGTTTAGCGGTTATTGATATTTGATTCGAATACTGTATAATACAAAGAGTACAATACATATTAGATAAGAGATTTTACTTTGCAATACTAATATTTATTTCTCCATGTTATTAAGATATATAGAATTTAAAATCCTGAGCCCTTTTTCTTTCAGTATGTGGGTCAGAGAAAGTAATCCATCCATGTCCATGCTATAAGACCTGCACAGACATGGCAAACCCAGATTTCAGATGTCCACAGATAACTGCTTCCGACTTCTGCCAACCGGGCTGCGAATGTCCCGAAGGCCAGGTGGAACACGACGGTCGCTGTATCTCAGTTAATGAATGCCCGTGTTACCATGAAGAGCGATATTACAAGGTAGACCTCGTGCAGTTTAGTTGATCGCTTTGATTTTCATGTATTGGCCAATTCAATTTTTTCTGTTTTAGTTTGGCGATAAAGTTGCAGGAAGTGAAGAATGCGAGACCTGTGTATGCACTGAGACTGGTATGGTATGCGAAAAGACTTGCGTCTTCACCCAAGATCAATGCAATGCTCTCGGAGGCATTTTCAAATTCTCTAATGGTTGCTGTAGATGTTCCTTCGCTCCAGAAGGAAACATTACAACAACTGGGTCAAGTAAGAGCATTATTTCATAATTATGTAGCAATATTTGTAATGCCAACTATAAAGAAAATATACATATGATATATTTCCTATGTTAAGGGCTTGTAACGATGATAATCATGAAAATACAAGTCATTTGTAAATAAGTTTTATATACCTTATCTGTCCATGTACAATAAGAAATGCTTGTAGTGTTTACTACCTGATTATGCCATCCATTCTGCAGCGATCATCACTATGAGTACTCTCGAAATGACTGAGTCCCAAAAACCTGAGAAGACAACAACCACCAAACCAAGATTTGTTACCGAAGGTATAAAGCTTTTGTGTTAGTTATAAACAGATATGTTAGATATGATGTAACTTGATATTGATAACCCTGGAATAAGAGAATGAAACAAAAGAGATTGAAGTTATATTTATATTTTAAAAACATTAAAACTTCAGTGAGCACAGCTGCCTCACAATCCACTACTTTTGAAACAACTGCATCCACGGCTGAAAAAACAACACAGAGTGTCGAGATCACAGAAAAGGTTAAAATTTCACTTAGCATTTTCAAAACATATGAAATTATATACATTATCTTATCTAGCTCTATTCTTATTCACATTTTCAAATATTGTATTTTAGACTACTTCAGTAATAATGACGACAAAGATACCTGCGTCAACAACAAAACTACCTCTTGTTACAACTCCGCATATTGGTAAATACTTACAGATTTTATTTTTGATACTTTGCTCTGATAATTTTACTACTGTATGTATGTATGTATGTATGTACTACTGTACTTGTATGCATTAGTATGTCAGAATCCACTCGTTCCAATGGACTGCGGATGTAATAAGACATGCTCTGACAAATCAGAGACTTGTGATACCTGTTCCAGTGGCTGCTTCTGCCCTGAAGGGACTTTTAAGGATGGCCGGAAATGTGTAGCAGAGATTCAGTGTACTTGTCTTAATGGTGATATCAGGTAATTTAGTAGTATGATATAAGGTGCATTACATTACATACAACAGACATTGCTAGCAGTGATACCTTATCTCAGTAAAGACTTGGGTTCTAGGATGCCTCATAATTGATTTCAATTCACAGATATCCAAGTGGAGGAACTTGGTCTAAAAACAGATGCACACAATGCGAATGCATTGGTGGCGACATCAAATGTGAAAAGAAGTGCGAGATATCTTGTGCCATGGGTCTCGAAATACTTGTGATAAATCCAAGTGATGGATCTTGCTGTTACTGCAAGACCTGTAAGTATATGGTTGAATTGTCTGTTGTAGACGATTGACAGATTTAACTTAGTACAGGGTATACATATTGGAAATATATTTGTTCACTTCAGTGCCTGAGTCAACTACCACACAAGAAATTGAAGACACAACAACCGAAGAGTACATTCCACCCAAAGAATCCACGACTTCGATGCCACAAACAACTGCTCCAACTTGCAGCGGTTGCCTCGTATCTGATAAGTATGCTCTTGTTTTTTTGTAAGTTGTATTTACAGAACAATCTAGATATATTTTACGTTTATTTGAATATTTTTTGCAGGTGTATGGAGGTCGGTGGTAAGTGGGAAGTGAATCCGTGCGAAACATGCACTTGTGAAAGCGAAGTTGGTAGCAAGGAATGCATCATTGAAAAATGCCCAGAAATCCAATGTGACGTGGGATATCATCTCAAAGAGGTGGCTGACCAGTGCTGTCCAATATGTGGTATGTATAAGGCTGGATATACATTATTGCATACTCATAATTAAAACTTATTACATTCCAGGATGCTGTACAAACTCTAGATTGCTAAAGAAATAAAGGAAATTTAATTATAATGTTCTTAGACCCAAATAATACCCATTACTTAAACAGCAAATGAACATTTTACAGTAAAATGACACAATTTAATGCCCTTTACATTCCAATCCAATATTTTCTAACTGGAAATGAACGGTATATTTAATTTCTGCACAGATAAACATTGCCCAGGAGAATTCCAATGTAATGAAACCGAGTGTATACCAGCCAACTGGGTTTGCGATGGTAAACCTGATTGTTCAAACGGCAATGATGAATACGATTGCCAACATTCCACAACTACAAGCTCCACTGTTGTAACTTCTTCAACCACCAAAAGTTCTGTTACAACTGAGAAAGTTGTCCTTTCTACAACTGGGACACCAGGTGACGACTAACATGAAATATTCTATATAGTTCCTTGTAATATGTTAAAAATTGTTCTGGTGGATATTAAATTAAATTGAAGGTATTGAATATTCTACTACTGGTCAAATTCTAGTGTGCGACTCTTCTTCTGCTCAAGTCGATTGCTCATCGTGTCGGGAACGTGTTTGCGATGCTGTGAAGAACGATTGCTTTCAGCAGGATACTGCTGGTGAACTGTGTTGCGAATGTCCGGAGGGCTCTATGTACAATGGTAGCTCTTGCATCTCACCACTCAAATGTGACTGCTTTGATATGGAAGGTGAAAAAATATTTTCGTAATGTGTTGAGATCCTAGTTCAAAGAACAAGTATCAGTGGAATATCAGTCAATTATAACTATATAACGATTGCCTTCTATTTGTTTTAATTCAGAAATTGATCAAGTTCGCTCGGCTGGAGAGAAATGGAACAAAAATGAATGCACTGAATGTGCATGCCTAAATAATAAAATTGAATGTGTTAAGGTGAAAGGCTGCCTATTGGTTACAACTACCAAACCAAATATTGCTACATCAGCTACAGCTGAATCTACAAGTGCAAGTAAAGAATACAACATGAAATTTTTCAAATAACATAATAGTAAATGGATCAAATGAAGTCCAGACATTGATGACTTATGTTTGATGTGTTCTTTAACCTATTTTGTGAGCAAATGCTTCAATATTGGGTGAAATAGTAACTTATCTTTATTGTATCTAAATTTCTCTCGATTCTCAGAGCAAACTGGTTCAACGCTGTCAGAATCCACTGGCTCCCCAAGTCCTGTGTTCACGACTAAGGATACTAAATCAGGTACACTCCTTCCTCAAAGAATTATGTGATCAAGTTTTGTGACATTTTCTTTATTTTTCATGACTTCATTTAGTCACTGAACAAACAACTGAAATGTTGAAGTCCACAGCTATTATATCAACACAATCACCAGTATCCACAATCCTTGTTACAAGCACTGAAAACGGAAAGGAAACTACCGCTTGTGAGATTTTTCATATTTCTATTTTATTAAGATATTTATTATTCGGTATCCATTCCCTAATTTCAAACGTTCATAACAAATATACTTTTATCTAGTGCTTTGTAGGGAACCATTCATTGCATCTGGATGTCCGTGCCAAAAAACATGCGACATGCTGTCAAAGAATGTTTCATGTACTACTGACTGCAAGCCAGGTTGTGAGTGTCCAGACGCCATGGTGGAGAACGATGGAGATTGTGTTGAGGCGGAAGAATGTCCGTGTTATGATGAGGAGACCGGTCGTGTCTTTGCTGTAGGTTTCCTTAACCTAGATAGTAGTGTGTGAGGGGGGTTTATAAAAAATTACTTAGCCTGGTCTGAATATGCATTTTGTGTTTTGGTTTATGTCTTCAATTATAAAACTAACTTCAATTATGTTCAATTATATTTCTTCTTCAGTTCGCTGAAACAAAAATTGTTTCTGAATGTGAATCTTGTATATGCGGTACAAGTGGTATGGAATGTGCAATGACATGTAATCTTGAATGTGGTGAAGGAGAAGAATTGATTGAAGAACCTGGAAAATGCTGCTACTGCAGAGCTGTGCAATGTGTACATGGTGGCAATTATTATGAGGTAAGAATTTATAATTCAACTAGCAGAGGTACCTGGCATCTTAGAAACAGGTTATGCATCTGTACCTCCGTGCAACATTAAATCTGTTTAGAAATGAAGACAAATCAAGACACAATTTTGAGCTTATTATATAGGAGACATAATGCTTTGTGTTCATTTTATTATATGCTACAAACCGCTCACAGAATTTTCTTTTGTTACATTATCATTTCAAATTTTGAGCATTTTGTTTTATCAGGCTGATATGGTTTGGAACCCTGACAACTGCACCATCTGTAAGTGTGACATTTCTGGAGAGCCAAACTGTGGGGAACATTGTCCTATAACAGAATGCGAAGATGGCCATGAGCTGGTCAATCTCGACTCCAACGACAACATTTGCTGTACCTGTAGGCCGAAGGAATACTGCTTGGATCACACGAAGACATTCAGAAAAGTACTTCGCTACGATAATAATTTAATGATATTCCATTCCTTCGTTTAATTTTGATTTTTATTCAGTGGAAATCTTTGGTAATAATTCAGTTTCTCTTTCAAGGTGGGCGAGTCTTGGACTGTTAATGCGTGCGAGACATGCAATTGTGAAGCAGCCGGCCAGTCACGCTGCTCAGCTATTCTGTGCGCTCCTTGCGGAGACGGTTACGAGACCATCACCAAAGAAGGTCAATGCTGCCCTACGTGCCGCCGCCTTACAGAATTAACAACTACTTCTGCGAAGTTGACCACATCGCCTGCAACCTCTGTTCCCACTACCGGTAATACAGATTTTAATTTCAATCTTGTTAGATATCTGTATTCTGGTGTTAAAATTTAGTGTTGTACCTTACATAAGACTCTTATTTCTATTTTTCTACTCTTATCATAATCGCCATACTTACCTTTATGCATTTTACTCAATCTGCAGTCATTGCTGAAACTACAGCCGCACCTTGTGCAGAGGACAGCTTTACGTGCAAGTCTGGGGAATGCATAGACGTTTCTTCAGTGTAAGTACAGCTTTGCATTACTATTCTGTACTTCAGTTTTTTTAAATGAATCAAAATTGCTACTCCTTGCGCAGAGGGGGCTATTTGTAAGGTAATATTTTTAATATTTAAATGACAGCTATTAATAAATGCTCTCCACTATAACGCTAACATAGAGATGATTTGCATATTTTTCTGTCATTCAATATATTTACCATATATGCATATATGTTAGTTGTGATGGCATAGTTGATTGCTCGAACGAATTGGATGAATATGAAAAATTATGTGTCACAACCGAGGCACCCCAAAGCACAGTAATCATGACGACAACAGCTGCTGAGGTAAAAAATATTATTTACCTTTAGAGGAAAATTACAGGCTTACAGAAAGAATACATATTTCTATTTTTGCTGTTTAGCAAGCCACTACCTTTCCAATTTGTGAATTTGACTGTGAAGATGGCCACTGTCTTCCCAATAGAGACATGATTTGTGATGGACATGTACATTGCAGCAATGGGAAGGATGAAGAAGGATGCTCTACTGGTATATTACTGATGTATTTCTATTCAAACAATTAATTTTATCAATTACAACAAAAAACGAACCCAAAATCTAATGAGTATAAAATATGGACAGCTTTTAGTAACTTACATTTGATGAGTAAAGTAAAAGTAAAATGCAAATTTGATTAATATTGTTCCAATATACGTTTCTGCGAATTGAATACCTATTTCAGGGGTCTGTGTACAAAGACACTCACGAGATTTTCATGATTTCTAGGCAGTATTTTCTCAATAAAAAGAGTTTTTTTATTTATTAATTCACCTAAAGGTTATATGGAATTCCAACTCGTGCTGTAAATTTTCTATACAAATAATAGTGGATGTGTGCATCTTCTCCTTTTTTTTATGTTTGAACGAAGACAGATCCAAACTATATTGCTATATTGTAATGTGTATATTTCCAAACTTTCACAGGAACATCCACTTCATCAGCTGTATTGAAAACTACGACAATGGCAACCAGTACTCCAGGCAGTAAAACTACAGGTCCGAATGCCTAACTGTCTTTCCTTTGTGTTGTTACTAACTGCATACACATCAAATATTGTACTTGTTACTTGTAACTTGTGGTTATTTAATTAAGATCATGATTACAATCACAATGAGCTAGAGCTATAGATATTATCCTTATCTCACTACAGTACATGTTTTTTGTCTTTTGAATACGAGAAACCATTATCACTTCATTGTTTCTTTATATCTCTTCTTCAGCAGGTAAAACAACAGCTGTTACGGTATCTGCAAAGACAACCATGTCTCCTGTTGTCACTACAGAAGGTACTTTCATTTTACAGAAGCATTTAAAGATAAAATGATATCCAGCTAATAGATTCAAGAAATCTCAGAAACCAGTAATTTCGTTTTCTTCAAGGTGTTCTGTCTACCACAACCAGCACAGAAGTTTGTCCAGAATCTTGTTTATGTCTATCCAGATGCGATGGTTCGACAGATGGATGTTCTGGTTTGCCAGAATGTACTCTTAAGTAAGAAAAGAACTTCCTTATAAGTGGCTATCTACTAGCGATACACCTATTAATCAATTTTCAAGTACTGGCAATCTGGTATGAAAATACTTGTATTTAAATTCCTCTTTATATTTTATTTCAGTAGTCTTCTAACCTCACAAACTTATTTCATCTTATTCAATTTTTGTAATTTGAAGTTGTGAATGCCCAAGAAGTGACATAAATGACTACGACCGTGCGAACTGGCGTTGCATATTGATGCCTCCTAAAGAGCTTTGTAATCTTGGTGAGACAACCACCCCAAGAGCGTCTCTCACCACAACCGCAACCACTCCAGCCTCAACTACACTCATTCCAATCATTACGACCGCACCTCTAGGCATGTTTTTTATTATACAAAGGACGTTTTGAAGTTCATGTGGATTTCCATACGTATATTAATATGTGTACGCGTTTTTAGCCTGCAAAAATTGTCTCTGCCAAATGTCATGCGAGGACCAAGCTGCTGGAGCTGTTCCAGCGAGCTGCTTGGAAGAAGAACCATCTTTCTGCAGTAATTGTCCCTGCCCTGCAGGAACTTACAGAGACACTTCTGGAAACAGTGAAATGTGCTTACAGGCACCAACAGATGAGACTTGCAGCTGTGTCCTTGATGGAGTGGAGCATGAGGTGTGTTGTCTGCTGTAATACTATTGTGTCAATCACCTTTCTCATATTTGACAGCAAAACAAAACTTTTGGTGCTTGATGCAGGTTTTTTCAGGACTACTTATTTGCCCTAGACTTTTTCACCGAGTTATGTATTTCTGTATCACAATGTTGTTCTGTATTGCACTCACTAGGATGGCATTCCATTCTGGAAAGGAGATTGCGAGTTATGTGTCTGCATCAATGGAGAACAGCAGTGTGTACCTGGACAATGCCGCTTGACTGATATCTTGTGTGCATCTGAGGGAAAAGTTTTAGTCCAGGTAAACCCTTCTTATCAAGCAAATATTGTTCCTTTTTAAGGTTTCTAAGAAAGAGGGTCGCTATTTGAAAAAAAATTTACCATGACATTTCCCAGCCAGAAGCAAACCCCTATGCAAGATATACATATTATAGATAAAATATATTATTAGAATATACTAAATATTTTGTACTATGCAGAACCCCAGCGAATGCTGTTACTGCAAGACACCTAAAATAGCTACCTTACCTGTGCATACGCCGACATCAGCTGCTGACAGCACTACTACCTTGACGACAGAACCAACGCAAAGTACACTTTAGTTATTGTTTATGAAAAGAAATATATCGCTGAGCATCCCAGTTTGATATGTGGTTACAACCTCTTGTTATTTCAGTCTGCGGAAGTACTTGCCTGAAAGAGATAACTTGTGACGATATGAGAAACTTTTCTCCGTTGGTCGAACCCGATTTCATCTTGGACTCTGATCCGTTCCTCTGTGTCGACTGTCCCTGCCCCACTGGAAGCCAAAAAGGTGCAATATTTTGATATCATTTCTCCTAATTCACCACTCAATTTTTATGTCACTCGACAGACGAATTGTGGAATTCTGAGTTTTGCCTCGTCCTTCCCGAGAAGTGCGAAGGTTGTGTGCACGAGGGAAGGGAACATCCTGTCGGAACGAAATTCACTCAGGGAACCTGTGAAGAATGTGAATGCATTGAGGATGAAGATGGCAGTGTCGCAACCCGATGCTATCCCAAATGTAACCTCATGTCTTACGACTGTGAAAACGTTAGTCAAAGCATAGGAGAGACTGTACTTAATGTAGTTTATAGCCAGAAAAAGTTTGACTTACTGAGTTGTATCATATTTTGTAAACAGAAGGGAATGGTGCTTATCAACAGTACTGACATTTGCTGTCAATGCGTGTATGTGTCTACATCATCAACTCCTCCAACCACTTCTACTCTTCCTCCAACTACAACACCCTTCGGACCTATATGCCCGGAATCTTGTACCGTCAATCTCACGTGCCAGCAAAGTGTATGTACCTGTGCTGGTTCAAATTAACTGTGTTGTGTTTAGTTTATTAAAAATTCAAATGCTTTCTGATTACAGCGCAACTACGATTCTGGATTGCCAGCTCCATTCGAAACTGATAGTGAAAAATGTGCTGCGTGTTCATGTCCTGTTGGAACAGTCGAGGATGTTATACTGTGGGAAACCGGAATGTGTCTGAGAATGCCAGAGGATTGTGTAGAAGCATGTCGGGTCGGTGAAGAGACCTATCAGGTGAAGCTATTGCCCTAATAATGGAAGGCTCAAAAAATTGCCCACCTTATGCCCACTCTCCTTCAGGTCAACGAAACGTACTTCAGAGGTGATTGCGAAATTTGCAAATGCTCCTACAGTGATGGCCTTTATCACGAATCATGCGTGCCTTTCTGTAAATTGACTCCTCAGGACTGTCTGTCACAAGGGAAAATATTACAATCTTCAGATGAGATCTGCTGCAAGTATGCTTGGAATAATAATATATCTTTATATATCTGCACAAGAAGTGTATTATGTGTATTATTATTCATTAGTTTTTCTCATCACACACTCAATCATATTTTGCGCATGCTGCAAACATATTCTATATCAATCTTACATACTGTTTGATAATGATAGATGCGTGCCACCTGCTCCTCTTAGTACAACTGTCCAGATTTCAACAGAAGCTACTACCACTACCGCAGAAATGGAGACAACTACTGCTGAGAAGATACTGAGTACAGGTATGCGTGAGAGAATTTCTTTGAAGAAATCGTCCTTGTGTATATGGTATATATATTCTATGAAATGTACACTTCGTAAAAAAGTAAAATAAAAAAATACAAGGTATTATTAAAGTTCTGGAATGAACATTAGATAAAATACCAGTTCATATGACTTATTAGTTGTGTTTTGTTCAGAAAACACTAAACTGATTTGGTACAGTGGGTTTTTGTTTGATAGTCACTAGAATATGTGTATGCTATGCATTGGCTTTAGTTTGAATGTGTAAAACAAACTGACATTGTTTATAAACGTTCCAGTACCTAGAGCTGCAACAACTACGCCCGTGCCGACATGTTCAGATTCATGCACGTGCGAACTCGGATGCAACGGTGAACAGGATGCTTGCGTCTCAGTCGCCGGTTGCAATTCTAAGTGTCAGTGCAGTGGCAAGTAAGATGATCATCAATATATACACTTTCTGTGTGAAAAATAGATATAATTCATTCTTTTCTTAGTTCCACAATAAGAATCAACGGACGATGTGCCGTACCGGCAGATGATATTAAATGTACTACTGAAGTCGTAACTGAGACGGCCACCAGCTCACCGACAACTCCTGCTCTTGAAGAAACTACTACAGCTGTAGTCTGCAAGGTCAATATTGAAGTGAAAACATTTATGGTAGAGATATGCTAATGCAAGTTTGACAAGTAAATGTAACTTTCTGTGTAGGATGGTGAGGTCAAATCAGAGGAAAGCTCTTGCCAGATATGCACTTGTGCCAACAACGAATATGTGTGTGATTCTGTCTGTGATCTGTCTTGTGCTGAGGCAAGTATAGCTTTCTATGAAATGACCTTCATTTCCAGAGATGAAACACTTTTATTTCAGGAATTTTTGCATCTGCAGTGAGTAGATATCATTTGAATTTAGAATCGAATTACAATTTAGGATTACAATGAATCCATGACCATTATTGTCACTAGTCTCCTGCAACACTCGCTCACATAGGAAAATATTAATGTATGCTGGATGAAGGTTTAACTTTACCCTTCAATGAAACTATTTCATAGTCATGTTAAATTATTGATGTATTATCTCCAGGACATGGAACTTGTCAATGTTCCAGGTACATGCTGCTACTGTGGTCCGATTATGAAGACCACAGAACCTGTAACGGGCACGGAAACGACAGAAACTGTGACAGAAATACAGGAGACAGCAACTACAGAAAAATCTGTGTCTGGTGAAACTACTGTGGAGAGTGCAGCAACTACTGAGGTAAATATCAGTACAAATGATTATCATCCATTATAATTGTACTTGTTGTCAGTGATTGTAATATTTCTGAGGCTGTTGTTCAATGATTTGAAAAACCTTTGTCATATCCATATTCTGGTGATGTCATATGACCTATGACATTTTGCATAAAACCATGAATAATACAGTACAAATAACTCTTAAATGTCATACAGGCTGCTCAAGAAACAACTAATCTGCAGACTACAGTTACCATTGCTACAACACCCACTACACCTGAGATCTGTACTTGGGAATGCAAATGCTTTGTAACATGTAAAGATGAAGAAATATTCGGAAGAGGTAAAGCAAACCTAATGCGAGATTCATTCCTAAAGAGTTGCATTGCAAGAGAATTATATTTGAATGGACCTTTATTGAAAATTAGATACTCAATAAGCATTAAACTAGTCACATAACTTATTAGAATAGGGCAACACATAGTAATTCCTAACGTAAGATATTTTATGCTCAACATCAATCTGGCCCTGCATTCTAGGGAACCTTCCGAAACGATGCACCAACTCGTCCAGCTCTTGCGATTGTGCCTGCGAATCTGGATATGTGAGAGATGACAAGACTCAGAAATGCATCAAGTTTGAGACAGGCTGCACTACTCGATCGTGCGTGTTCAAAAACAAAGTTTATGCGGTCAGTAAATAAACAAAACAAGACATTTGTGATAATAAATAAGTCTCAAAGTAAGGGCAATTCGGTTCTGGTTTTGTTCACTAATTCATAAAGTGTTTTTATAACATAGGAAGGAGAAGAATATTGGAAGGATAATTGTCAGCGCTGTGAATGCCTTGATGGTCAAGAACATTG
>QXVX01007873.1:24860-37149 GCA_013436065.1 Halocynthia aurantium
AAGAGTTGCATTGCAAGAGAATTATATTTGAATGGACCTTTATTGAAAATTAGATACTGAATAAGCATTAAACTAGTCACATAACATATTAGAACAGGGCAACACGTAGTAGTTCCTTCCATTCTCTGCTACTCACCACTGGATTATTTTTTGGTCCTACTTTTAAAGGTGGATTTTATCTATTATTTCTGTTAACATAGTATAAAGATTCGGAATTTTAATATTATTAATATGCTTAATAAATGCTTGCTGCCTAACGTAAGATATTTTATGCTCAACATCAATCTGGCCCTGCATTCTAGGGAACCTTCCGAAACGATGCACCAACTCGTCCAGCTCTTGCGATTGTGCCTGCGAATCTGGATATGTGAGAGATGACAAGACTCAGAAATGCATCAAGTTTGAGACAGGCTGCACTACTCGATCGTGCGTGTTCAAAAACAAAGTTTATGCGGTCAGTAAAAAAAAAAAAACAAGACATGTGAAAATAAATAAGTCTCAAAGTAAGGTCGGGCAATTCGGTTATGGTTTTGTTCACTAATTCTTAGAGTGTTTTTATAACATAGGAAGGGGAAGAATATTGGAAGGATAATTGTCAGCGCTGTGAATGCCTTGATGGTCAAGAACATTGTACTGAAGATGAATGCAGTCTGGAAGAGAGTGAATGTACTGCAGAAAATAAAACATTGGTTGCCCTTCCAGGTTTGTGAGCTTATGATTTACATGAACATTGGGTCATTGGCAAATGCATTGTATTTCAGTACAGTTATTATTAGTATCATTGTGCTTCCACTTGTCTATTCCATGATTTCAGTTCAGTTCAAATTATTTTATCAGGAACTTGCTGCTACTGCTCCTCAATTGCAACCTCAACGACTACTGTGCTACCAACTGAGTCACCGGAACCCACTACAGTTGAAGTGGCTACTACCGAGAAAGCATCTTCCACCACCAGGATGCCATCTGAGAAATGCATCCACGATGGAGTGAATTATGATCGACCTTCGGTAAATAGAATCATGATGACTCGTGATGTTTACACTGTAATTTTATCATATGCATTGCTTTAATTGTTTTCCCCCGATGCAGCCTAACAATGTTTGGGAAGAAAACGAATGCACGACGTGCATGTGCATAGATGGAAATAAAGAATGTGAGAAAGTGTGCAAAATCGAAACATGTAATGCCGGAGAAGTTCTTGTGAACAGTTCTGAATCTGAAGAATGCTGCAAATGCGGTGAGTGTGGCAAAAGAGTGGCTACATGGCTACCTCACTTAGTTGCCATGTGCCGGACTGTTTGAGAACCACCGGCTCAATGGTAATGGTAATACAACACAGCTTTGGAAGAAAACATATGTTACATATAGTTACCAAGAATTTAATATATATAGAAGATAAGGCATTAGCTCTGGTTCTGACCACCAATCAGGAGGGCTCAGCGAAAATGTTTGAATTGGGCACCATATTTCTTAGTATCCTCTAATAATCTGATTATGAATTCTCAGTGCCGCTGACAACACCGGAATCACAATGTTCTCCTGTGGTTTCGAGAGTGAACGTCCAGCATATGAACTGCACCAGCAAAGAACCGGTAGCACTGACATCATGCAGCGGTATCTGCTCTTCCCACTTCACAATCTTGGCTCAATCTCCATTCATTGAGGTAAAACCCGACTAAATATTTTACTTTCTTTCAGTTAACGGTATTACATCCATTACCTTCTTATTTCCAGTCCGAGTGCAATTGCTGTAAACCTGTGAAGATAGAGAAGAGAGAAATAGTGCTGGATTGTATTGATGGCAACAAGATGACCATTACTGTCCCCGACATCAAGGAGTGCTCTTGCAATAACTGCGAGTACAATCCTCTTGCTACTTCGGAACCTCCAGGTAAGAACCTTTACAATTTCTTAGTTTTGTTTTTTAGGCTTGTTGCACATCAAAGCAATGGGTAATGATTTTAATTTAGTTAATCTAAAAATAAACACTTCACAACGGTGTAACCAACGTTTTCAGTTATTTTTAACTTCTCTTTTGAAAGATCTCTATTTTAAACTCCATTCTTCTCTGCTGCCTTTCCTTATTTTAATTTTGGACCAATTTCTTCAATTTTTGTTTTGTTTATTTTATTTGCAATTTTCTCTTACTTCTAGCTTCTGAAGAATCTTTAATGAACAAGTAAAAACGATTACTAACGACAAAAACCCTGATGGACCGGAACAAACGACCATGACTACGTTGTACATAGATTTTTATTTTTGAAATTTTCCGATACGTTCTTTAGATTCAAGTAGGATTTATATTGAGAAGGGTTTTACCTAATCAAAGCCTGTACCAGAAGACGAATTTTTGAGACTTCATTTATATGGAGGTGGTTTAGTGCAATACTATCTAACGACGAAAGGGCCGGCTGTGTGTGCAATAGCAATGTTATTATATTCTTTTAGATATGTAATAAATCCACTTGAATTAGTTGCTGCAAAACCGACATTGTCTTTTTCATCAGCAATTAAAACAGGATGCTTTCCTACAACTAGATTATGTTCCAGCAAATTCTGATTCCCAGCTTCTTGAATCAGTGAGACTCGCCTTGTTTTCCCGAAACCTGAATAGGAATAAGAGTAGAAAATAAGGAGTGATGGACAGAAGTAAAACTATATGAGCTCGCGAACATACTCTTTTGAATTCGGACATGTTCGTAACGGCGACTGGTTTGCCGATCAGAGTAAGGTTTTGAATCTTAGTGGTCTCTTCGTCTCCTTGGTTATCGGAGATGAACAACTGGTTTGAAGGAAAAATATCATGAATTCCGAGACACGATTAAATATCATCAAATTGAGTCTACTTACAGTCAAATTATTAACATTTTGGAATTTCACAAACTTCACATTGATAATCGCTTGATCGGTCACATCATCCTTTGTTAAACTAAAAAGTAATACAAACCCGGGTAAATAATAACCTCAGACAGTCAAGTCAGTATCACACTGTGCTTAGACTTGTGTAATGATATTGAATCAACGGTGTTGACTGTTACATAGGCATTACAATTTCATTATAATTCTGTTAAGTATTATTTCCTTAATCCAGACTCATGATCCCAATTGCTCAGAGAAAAACAGGACACAAAATTCAAAACTACAATCCCACTTTAACTCTTGCACAGCCTTTCCATCTCTCGCACCATCAAAATCCATAGTATGAGGTTGATTTATATACAGCTTGATGGTTCTAGGCGCATGCTCCCAGGGTGCGAGCATCTTCAATGAATGCAGCTTCACATTTTGAGTGAATTCAAAGAAAATTAGCAGCTGAAAATGACAATGCCATTAGCAAGAGTGGAGAAATTAATCATCGTAATGTGAATGGATTTGAACGAATACCTCTGGATCACAGTCTGATTCAAGGTATAGGTCCGTATTCTTCTCAAGAATATTTTTAACAGTGTGATCGTCACTTTCATTGAGACAAGAAATTTGTGAATTGTTGATAAGAGAGGAGAGGTTCATCTTAAGAAAAACAATAATAGATTGAATCCAATACGTAGAAATATCTTCATTATTATGCAAAGGACTGCCTCACCATCCCAACCACTCCACAGTTCTCCTGCAGTTCACCCGGTTCCGGATCAGCAAACTCCTTAATTTTACTTTCTAGTTCACTCCTATTTGCTCCTTGTATTTTGTGCAGTATGCTGCTGTTTTTTATGAGAAGAAAAGTGGGCATCGCTCGTATTCCATATACTCCAGCGGTTTCCTGATTAAGTTGATTGATGAGAGTAAGATTGATGTTAATCGTAGGGAATTAAATATCACACTATCTTAAATGGCATCACCACAACTTACCGTACATTCATCCACATCAACTTTAAGAAATATGACATCACGATTAGCACTTGCCAGCTCATTGAAGAAAGGAGCTATAGCTTTACATGGGCCACACCTGTAAAACATCGAAAAATCGAATGTTCAACTGATAGAAGTAGTGATTACACTCGGGCCCATGATTGGATTTAGCATTCGAATAATAGTACTTACCACGCTGCAGAGAAGTCGATTACCACCAGTTTGCTTGCATCAGCAGCTTGAAATTGAGTTCGAAAATCTTCATCACTCGTGATCTCGACTACAGACATAGTTAAAACCAATTGCAAAACAGTATGAGAGGTTTTTTTAGACAACTGAACGGCCACAGGGTTTTGGGATTTCCACTTATTATGAAATTCTGCTTCGATGAATTTTCTATGTACCACTAGAGGTATCATTCCCCTCACGGTATTGCAGGCCAAATGAATTCATTTTGAGAAACTCAAGGGGAACAAATGGTCATTACATTACACTAAAGTGAATAATTTATCCACTCACAATGCAGTTGTTTACGGGGGGGGGGGGGGGGGTGTCAAACTCTTGATATTGTCTTCCTTTTTTCGATATAAATATTCCGGTTCAGTAGTAACGTCGGCCACAGGGTTCTGGGATTTCCACTTATTATGAAATTCTGCTTCGATGAATTTTCTATGTACCACTAGAGGTGTCATTCCCCTCACGGTATTGCAGGCCAAATGAATTCATTTTGAGAAACTCATGGGGAAACAAATGGTCATTATTTATCCACTCACAATGCAGTTGTTTACGACAAATTGCTCAGTAATGTCAAACTCTTGATATTGTCTTCTTTTTCTCGATATAAATATTCCGGTTCAGTAGTTCCGTGAACGCAGACACGAAATACCAAAGATGTGTAATGGATCAATGGTAATGCTATATCCTGTAACTGTAAGATGAGTATTATGTTATTACCTAAGTTTGCCGAGTCTGTGTAGTAGCTAAACTGAATTTTGAAAAAGGAATTATGGCCTCTGCATTTTCATTCATCAAGTAATCACCAAGAAGAGAGTTGTATTCACTATGCTACGTCGCTTGGACTCGACTCCAAAACCCCCCAGTCAATGTCTATGGAGGTACTTGATATATTGTTGTTACCTTGAACAACAATGTAATTTGCCTATACTATAGCATGTAAATATTTATGCAATAATATGTAATATTGTGATCCAAAACCGAATGAACTAGTATTTCACTATGCAAACTATCCATTACAGTGTAAACTCATCGAATATTCATGTTTAAGATGTATGAATTTTGCTTTCGGTTTTATTTGTATTTTTTTAATCATGGTGAACATTTTTTGAGCACTAGTTCAACTCTGTTTTACAGTTACAATAGTTATTGGCCTACTTAGAAATATAAATCCGATTCGATGCAATTTACCAACCTTCGTTGAGTCCTTAATCAAAGGAGATATGAAGCAGAATTCGCCTGGCTTCAGCAACAGAAATCACAACAACAACACTCTGAACATAGAAAAAGATTACTTGAGCAAAGGTCAAAGGGCATTAACCCCTGTTGAAGTCAGGCGAGCGCCTCCCTCTCCCACCAATAAGAGCACTGCTAAGGTTTCAAAAATAAACGGTGACACACGCAAGAACTCGCCGTCTTATCAGCACAATTTGCGTTCGCAGTATGTAGGCAGCAATGGTGTCACGACGCAGAGGGCAAAACAATTATATGAAAAAACCACAGCTGGCACTGCACCGGGACAATATTCACAGAGAAGAAAAAGCGACAACTCGTATTCTAACTCCGGTCAAAACAATTCAGTTAATCTCACTCGTCCTGTTAACGAAAGAAGTAAATCGTTCACTACCCAATCTGAAAAGCGTCATCACTCGGAGTCATCAGAACCTCCGAAAGCATCACAAAGGTAATTATATATTGTTATAATATAGCATAGTATATATATATATATATTAGCTATAATCAGTTTATTTCTTTGTCTTTGATCTAGTCAAGACAGCCGCCTTGACGAAGGTGACGGGAACCAATGCCCGAAGCGTTTGATGCTTGTCTCCAGCAAATGCAAGTATGCAGCGGTATTGGAAAAAGCAGTCAAGCGCAACGTCATCGCTGTGCTCTATAACTACGATGTCACCACTCTAGATTCACTTCTTGCACTCATTATTGCAGCTTTGGACAGTGTAGATAAGGTGAATATGAATATGGATATTATTCCGTGGATTACGGTAATTTGTGCCATGAGGCTTATCCCTTGAATTCAAAATTATCCCAATTTGGTCGGCAGGGGGGTCTCAGAATTCAGTAAAAGGGTCTTCTGTATCCCTTAAACTTTGCAAAGAGTAATTATATCATTGTTTGTTTGTAACTTTTACTGTCTTTTATTTAATTCATTGAATGCACGAGATGGCTTGCACGTTTGGAAAGTCACTTCACTTATATTGATATATTCTATTATAAAAGCGCACAGTCACTTTCTGAGCACCCTATAATATCATCATAGAACTTTTTATGCTTATGTATCTCGGAACTCCTTGTACTTCATCTGGCTAATGTTGATTCGAAGATTCATTGTATTTTTTAAAGCTATTGTTCTCTTATCACAGGTCCAGTCAGTCGCTTTCATGATGCCTTGCAAACGTGCTTGCGCAAATATGATTCATGACAGTGAGAATCAAGGCATATTAAATTCAACATCAACCATTGTGAAAACTCATGGTATAGGTAATCCATCAAAATTATTCATTTTACTTTTACCAACGCTACGTCATTGTGGAGATGTGTCTGGGTGAATTGCATCTTCCTGGTTTTGACTCATCAGATAATTCATAACCTTTTTTTTATTATTACATTATTAATAGAGTAATAAAGTCTTATATAGAGGTAGGTAAATTTTTAACTTGAAGTATCATACATGGACACTTGCATTTGTGTGAAGAACGTTTTTATCCTTTAGCAAAGCTTATTACAGAATTAATAACAGAAAACAGAGATGGCATATAAATTTAATATTTCAGGACAATTTTTCGACCTCCTGTATCGTAATTGCGTTGATGTTACACATCGTGACTGCAGATTGGACCTCTTGGGTGCTGGTGTCGTCAGTCAAATAGAAAATAGTTTGCAAGCAATTGAAAATATTATAGGTATAATAATATCAATATAATGCACCATGATATGAGACTTTTGTGAGAAATTTCTAAAGAATGACTTCACTGCTTTGTTGAGCAGGTGTTCCTGTTGTCACATCAAAAGAGATATTGGGCACAGATTCCACGGTGTCCATGAAAAGCGATGAGAAATGTACATTGGGAGAAATCTATTTTACGCCAGATAAAATTCGAAACTGGAGCAATGGATCATTCCAGTCGATCGATCTTTTTGAAAAAATCCGTATGGTCGGGAAAGGTGACTTATTTTTGTGTACTAGGGTGTGCTATTTTGGACTTTGACCTCAGCTGTATATTTTTATATCATTTCATAGTATATTTACACTATCACACAAGAATGTGGTTAGCAAATAATTTGAATTAAGATATTGATTCACAAAAATAAAAAATTTTAATACCCTCACACTCTATCGCGTTACTATGATACATCTTGTGCTTTCTACTGCTGTTTTGGATATCTCGGTAATTACATCACATATTAATAAATAGGACCTGTGGCAAAGCCTTCCGTGTCAAGTTCAAAGTCTTACTTATTTCAAGGTCTATTCTAATTTGAAGGTTACTTTGGAAATGCCGTTCTCTACCGTAAGAAAGACGACAATTCTCTTGTTATTCTCAAGGAAATAAATCTTACTGAGCTCAATAGCCAAGAGCGGGCCCTTGCTATGAATGAGGTATGAGAACATAAACGTCACTTAGTATATACACATGTATGCAAATGTAATTGTGTATGTATTTAGGCTAATGTATCATATCAACATCTCTTTATTCACTAATCCAAAAACTTCTGAAATCAGTAATCTTAATTAAGACACAGAAACTTAGTACTAATCATGTTTTTATTTACCTTCCACAAGACAAAGGTTTTGAAGATGCTCAATCACCCGAATATCATCTGTTATTACGACTCGTTCGAAGAGGACGGGGTGTTAATGATTGAAATGGAGTATGCAGACGATGGGACTCTTGCCCAATATCTTGCCAAACAGGTAACAAAGTACACAGTGTAGAAAACCCTAGATAAATATCGCCTCGTCATATTATCATTATTCATCGTTTAGTTTCATTTTTTGTGCTGATCGAAACTGCCACCTAAGCATTTTAACATCTGCCAATATTTTCATCCAATTTCATTATGCATCTTACCGTCGATAACATTCAGCACATCCGAACATAGTGATATTGCAGTAATATTGCAGTTTCTTCTGATTGCATTGACTTTTTTATCTTTAGGAAGAAACTTTGGAAGAAAGTGTGATTCTAAACAAGTTCTGCCAAATCATATCAGGAATTCGCTACATGCACGAGCAGCAAGTCTTGCATAGGGACCTGAAGACAGCCAACATTTTTTTAACCAAAGAAGGCTGTATCAAGATCGGTGACTTCGGCGTTTCGAAGTTGCTCAGTTCACAAATAAAGGATGCCAACACTGTGCTAGGTATAAATTGTTTTTTGGATCACCCACTTCATTTCAGGAAAACTAAATCTTCTGATTACTGAAACTAAATGACTGTAAAAAGGTTGAAATGAATATTCAAAGTTCAGAACTAGCTACTGTTTTTACAGGGATGAGGAATACCATACTTTTTTGTTTGATGTGGCTGTTTGTAAATAGTTTTATTCTGATGTTTTTTAGGTACCCCTTACTACATATCTCCAGAGATTTGTGAAGGCAAGCCCTATAATGAGAAATCTGATATCTGGGCGCTGGGATGCATCTTACATGAAATGGCAACGGGACAGAAAACGTTCGAGGGCACAAACCTTCCTGCGCTCGTCAACAAAATAATGAAAGGACAAATTGCCCCGATGCAAGGAAGTTTTAGTCACGAGTTCACCAAACTTGTCTATGACATGCTTCTCAAAGATCCAGAGTATGTACCTATTCGAACTGTGTTTGCATAATTTTAATGTCTTGTTCATTAAATAGTTACTACTAGAAGAGTGAGCTGATCTTGCCCGGATAAGCCTTTAACACAGTATGTACCTATTTGAACTGTGGTTGCATCATATTAATGTCTAGTTCAATAAATATTAACTACTAGCATAGCGGCCTGCCTTTGACAAAAAAGCCCAGGTATATATATACAGACCTCTAGGGGGCATAATGGCAGTCCTAAGTGGGATTTCATGCCATCTGGCCCCCATTTTTTTTTCATAAATTCCTCTGGGATGCATCTGGTCCTCCATGACAAATTTGGTGAAGATAACTTGAGAAATGGCACCGTTGTTCCAAGACAAACAAGCAGACAAAGTTTTGCGCCTATTATATAGATATCGGCAAGCTTGACACTAAATATTTAGTTGATTGTTATATAAATTGAACCGTAACATGTAATATTTCATATTTAGAATGCGTCCGACAGCACATTCGATTGACCTGGTCAGGCTGCCAGAAATCAAGGCGAAGCTCAAGGACGTGTCGAGTGACAGTTGCTTGTCCAGTAGTACAACGAGTGGCAGGTCCGGGGGCGCTCTATCCCTCTTGTCTCAGCGAGAGACACGATCTGTGCTGTACCTTTATGACACATCCTCTCTTGCTATCTCGCCGGTGGATGGCTTCCCATCTATGATAAAGATAAGACAGGTGTTGTTAAATATCTCTCGTGCATGAATGTGTACCAATGAAAAAAATTGTTTGAGGTTCTCAAGAATATTTTTTGACGTACGTTTTATTGGTGCAGGCTGCCGTTGGAGAAAATCACATGGTTGTGGTTTCAACAGAGCGAGTAGTGTATGCATGGGGCCAGGGTGAGCATGGTCAGCTCGGTCACGGCTCATTAGATAGTTATCCCAAGCCTCAGATTGTCGACGCACTGAAAGGAAAATCTATCATATCGTGAGTAGAATATTTACTATCTTCCATTTTGAAACCAAAAACATCATAGGCTTAGCAATATGAGTTAAGGTTGCATCATTCTAGATAAACTGTACATAACTGATTACTTCAGCTGTGAACAATTAGTGTACTTTATTCATGAACTGTTGGGTCTCTAGTCAGTCAGAAAAGCTCTAGATGCTCAAGATGTAGAATTATTTCAATTTTCTTTGATTTTCTCTTTCCAAATAATTCCAGTGCTTGTTGCGGATCATCATTCAGTGGTTTCGTCTCAGACAATGGAATTGTGATGACTTGTGGCGATGGCCAGTACGGCTGCCTCGGTCAGGGTGGCTACAGCGGATCTCTGAAGCCGAAACTTATTGAATCGCTCCTGGATGTCGACGTTATGTCTATTTGTTGTGGTCCTAGCCATGTGGTTGCATTGAGTAGTAAAAAAGTGGTAATTATCTTAATGCTATCATATTATTCGATGTGTCTACATATACTGTAGATTGACTGAGAAAGTGTATAAGTGGGATTATCGGTTAGATACTGATGTTCAGTTTGTAATATAGGCTTATTCAATGATCATTTTCTAGGTTTTTGCTTGGGGCAACAGCAAGCACGGGTGCCTGGGCTTAGGTACGACAGAGATATATGACGAGCCGACCGAAGTAACTATCGGCGATGGTGTAACGGTGCAAAAAATAAAGTGTGGACACGATGGGACAATCTTTATTACAGGTCAGTGAAGTAAAAAAAATATAGATCATAGCAGTGGTAGCTTCTATAGTGGTTCTAGTTGCGAATGTATGAATACTGGTTATGTACTTTAAAATGCCTATTGCTCGAAAGTCAGTGTAAGAAAGGGTCTAAACAGCGCTACGCGACATATTATATTCGCTGGGACATGTTTATGAGAAATGACATGATGTGTACTTTGATTCATTCCCACGATTATGGAACTGAACGCTAGAGTACCAATCTACCCACATCCTTTGAACCTGAGCTACTTGTAAGAAATATTTTCTAGTGAGTTTGAGATCCAAAATCTTCGATTCAGAATTCTATATTAAACATTTCTCAAACATGGAATAATTCTTAATAATACTTACATGTTTTTCTATATTGTTTTTTCCTCTTCAGATGTTGGAACGCTTCTGGCTTGTGGGAACAACAAACACAACAAACTAGGATTGAATGAAAGGCGTGGCTTCCTCACCGTACTACGCAACAAACTCAAAAAGGTGACCTTGATGATCTTCTAATAGGCAGTTAATATTAAACGATTACAAATAACATATATATATATATATTGCATAATTTACAACAGCTCGAAGTCGAGAACAAGAAAACTCCGACCGCTGTGAAAGCCGTTAAAGGTGTGGTTGACCTAGCGATGGGTAAAAACCACACCGCTGTCTATACTGACATGGGTGTGTTCATATTTGGCAGGTATACCTCAGTTTTTTTTATATGCAACATTCATGAAATGAATATATTGTAGACCTTTCCCTAATACATTTATGTGAGGTTGTGTGTGACCCAGTTATTAGTATCTTTTTGGCATGAAATGGTGGCTATATCAGGATTGTAGGTTGTTGCCAGAACACATCTTTATTTTCACCATTTCTATGCATTTATTTTCAGTAACAAAGATGGCCAAATGGGTACGGGCGATAACAAGTTTCATAATAGTCCTTACTTGGTGAAAGGGCTGACAGTAAATGTAAGTGATCACTGTCTTTATTGCCCGACATGTACTGCTATTTCACTACATTTTTCATATCTCATCACCGCAGATGGTGATATGCGGCAACACTTATTCAGCAGCCAGCACGGAAGATGGTGAGATTTACTTCTGGGGCACGAGATTTCACGCCAAGGACGATAGCAGTTTGTCGTTGCCTGACAGTGGCTTGGGGAGCAATAACACCGCTGGTGCATCCGGAAGTAACTCATTGGTGGTGAAGCCCACTCACCGTCGCACACACAGCGGAACGAGTACCATGAGTTACAGAAGTGAAAGGAGGTTCTTAATTTTTGAATACTCCTTGGTTGTCAGCGTAGTGTGGTGAAATTTTTATATTCCTTCACAATTACTGACTCAATTTCCTTTTCAACAGTGTTATCCCCGACAATTGTTCTACGTCAGATGGTCCTAGCCGTGCTTCAAGCTGCCAGGACATTAATTACATGTCTGAAAAGATGCTTGGTATGGCCAGTAAATTGTTATTGCTATATTTTTCATTCTTGATCTTTTTCATATCAGATTTTATCAGTTCTGTTTAAAAACAAAAATATTTCTTTGTATGTTTTTCGACTCAGATGGATCCAAATTTGATATTGATCTGGAAAGCAATGTTTCCACCATTGCAGGTTCTTCTCCTGACACACGACTGCCTGGGACTGTATTCACGCCTACTAATATCTTCATAATATC
>QXVX01007876.1:0-20724 GCA_013436065.1 Halocynthia aurantium
AGGAATATTCGTAATATCTTTCAAAAATTAAAATTGTAAATCTGGTAAATGCATTATAACCGATAGACATCGATTTGAAGGATAGGGAATATTATTATAAATAAAAGAATAAAATTGCAACCTTGGTAAGGCAGTTCTTGGTCTTTGCTTGCGTTTCGCCGAAAAAGAAGAGTACCTGACATATTGCAAATGATTTTTCGTACACGAGAGGCGCACGAGATCGATATCTGGCGATTTATTTTCTCCGGTTCCCTGTATTTTTAGATCTCCGATAGACGTTGATCGTTTCTGTTTCGATTGCGTCGGAGAGGTGACCGCGGTGCTTGGTGTCGAAGGTCGCCTGGAACCTTTTGCGCTCTGTGGTCTGGGATCATCAGCCTGTGTATTGTTTGGAGCTGTCTCACTGTTGGGTTTTGACGAAGAATTCCTCGATTTCGGTCTGGAAATATTTATAAATGTTGAACGTATGAAGATTATATATTCATCGAGACTAACGGATCAAGTATAGGTCAGTTGTATACAATTAATAAAGCGGTACAATATTACCGTGATTGTGATTGCTGGTGATGTAACAAATGTCTTTTCCTCTCCCTCTCATATTGAACAGTAAGTTCTTGCATCTTCTCAAGCGTTATCAACCTGTCCACGACAGTTTCAAAACTCTTAGCCCGTTTCATTTTCCTCATTTGAGCTTTCCTCGTCTGTTCATGTCGAGATTCCGTCGTGCTCTTCTTATGACAGGAGAACGAGGGAAGTTTTATGCACGATCGCCAATCAACGCCAGCCGGAAGAGAGGCAAGTTCACGTAAAACAGACTGATCGAACGAAGAAGGAAAAAAGGCGGAAAATTCAAACAGTTTCTCGTTTGAATGCGAGATGACATCATCGTATTCATCGTTTGCGTCATCACTGTCATAGATGACGCCATCGAAGTTTTCATTTTTTCTACCGCCAGCGTCGTTTTCGAAATTCGTGATAGATAACCTAGTAACCGTGGGATCGATGACATCACTATTTCGTGACGTATCGAAGACTGCACTGACTTGTTGGAGTCTTCTGCTGACCTCTTTTTCGTCGACATCTTTCTCTTCGTCGTCATCGGCTTCGTTCTCCGATATATCCGACCCTTCTAAGTCGCTGTAAGAGTACTGGAACTTGCCTGATGCAGGAGGAGTATGTAGGCATTCATTTTGTTCGACAGCATCCTCATCTTCTCCGTAGTCGCTCTCACAGCAGCGGATGTTCTCTTCATCCTCAAAAACAGAATCAATCGGTAATCCATGAACAGCTTCCTCTTGCTCCTGCTCTTGCCGGATGCTATCAATATCAGTCAACTTCTTTGAAAGTGGTTGATGTTTGGATGAAGACGCATCTTCCTCTTCATAACTTACGCTGTTCGACAGCCCATCGATCGTGTGCGAGGATCCAAACGGTGTAGAGTTTCCTGAGGATGAAGTTCTGTGACGGGTTGTTGTTATAAAGCTGGAAAATGACGTCGAGGATGATGCAGATGATGTTCGACTAAATTAATAAAAAAGATTATAATATTAAGGAAGATTCTTAGTGGGGGTGTATGGATATTATTTGATTAGAATTGTCCACGAATTGCTACTAGAATCTCAATTTCCCACCTTCTCGTGCCCTTAAATTGTGCTGGTCTTCCCTCCAAACACAACGATGCGAGTGTATCATTTGGATGCGATAATACTCGGTAACATTTACCGGTAGGTATGTTAGACCAAGAACGCTTCATCGAGTACAGAAATCCTTCGCTGGTTTCCTTACATAAATTGTTGTTACTATCAGTGTAATTCACGCCCGTTAGACCACTACCATTTTCCTTATAGTCGACGATTTTTTCTACGGAGGATGAAGGTCGGTTACTCCGTAGACTCGGCGATTCTGAAGTAGTAGTAGCGCCCGATGGAGAGATACTGTTAGCCGCCTTTACAGGCTTTGTAGGACCGCCAATTACTGAACCTAGATCGGGATAAAGTTTGTACGAACGCGGACCAGCATAACTATGTGCTGTTGAAGGCCGATTGTATTGGCTGGCCCGCTCCGATTCGCTGAACCTATATTGTTCTCTGTACTGTTTTCTGAGATAATTTTTTCCCGATAACATGGCGAGGTATTCCACCGATCGGTGATTTTTTCCAAATTCCTCAGATAACACTTTTCTCCCGTCGTATTCTGGGACTTTCCTTCGTTCTATCGAGGGATTTTCCGACGTGTCGGCTCTTTTATCAATACGTTTCTGGTTCATCAATTTGCTTCGTTTTCCCCGCGTGAGAAGATTTGCTGAAAACGGTCGCGATACCTTTGAGGATTTTTTAGTTTGGAATGGGGATCCACCTTGCCAGAGATTCCCAGCAACTGATTTGTTTTCTTGCACTTGAGTACTGTAATAACGGTAAAGATAAACGTTATGAAATATTTTTTTTCAGTCATGTACACAATTACATTTACAAAATTATTCATTCCTAGACACTGAATTTTTTCAGCAATTTTTTCAGCTTTTTTGTACGGTATGCAGAACCACAGTATAACTTTATATCATAGTTTTAATTTAAGTAACCGATTATGTGAACTTTTGGAACAAACCAGTTAAATCCTACCACTGCCTCTACCTCATTTCGTTCCTGGCTGCAGAAAAGGAGAATAAAGAAGAATGCCATTTTATTACAAGGTAAAAATACATATCCTGACTGTCCTGCTTTTCATTGTATTGTCCTATTATGACTCTCTTATGACAATTCTGTTTGTGAACTAGCCCACATTGTAAATATATTTTATTAATGACGCTGACTGCTGCCAATGCTCACAATCATGTATACATATAGACATAGCAACACATCTGAGCTCTTTCAGCTTTTTGGAATCTGTAACGCTGTGTATTCAACAAGGGGAAAGAAAGATTTTGTAGCACGTAGCAACAGAAGGCACAGGCTGACAGAAAAAAGCACTCCACTTCATCATTATAAGGAGATACTTCAATACAATTTGTACGGCAAATCAATTAGCCAAACGCACGACTGAATAACTATTATAAAGGATTCATTTACCGTATACCTCGCTAACATTCCAGTCCCCTCATCTATTTGATAAATGTTTGCAGGCTAAACTCCATATAATAGGGGCTACTTTAATACACACAGCATTCCTTGCCTATAAAATATCTATTACGACGCTGGATCAATTGAGATTTGTATAAGATGAACTAAGCCCTTAGAAATATACGTATTTATAGTATGTTGTGTAGTATAATACGCATATACAATATGCACACATAAGGTATGCCTCCTTTTTAATACAGCAATTCTTATTGGACCGTGGTCTCCGTCTCCGGTCTCCGTCTCCGGTCTCCGGTCTCCGGTCTCGAAGCCTAAGGACCTTCCTTACTATCAGAAAGTCAGTGTCAGTGGCGTCAAGGGCACGTGTCCAACCTTAGGATTACCAACGCGAATTCAATTGAGTAATATATGTATGAAATGTATTGCTACTTAAAAGAATGCGGTTGTCTGCCTCCTTCATTAGTCAATAACGTTTTCGCCTGCAACTATCTGATAAAAACGTTAATATATCTTCTAACTTTGGAACAGATTCCGACTATAATTTTCAACTAATAATTTTTCCCTAGGATTATTTTTAAAAATCTATTCATTATCCATTGTCTTCTTCATTCTCTGTATATGGTAATGCTCCCGTTCCATACTCTAATCTCATGGCTGCCGCTATACAATGTACTTCCAAGTGTAGGGTACTGTAGCGCATCTGTCGCTTCGCTTTTTAATATCGCTAAAAATGAATACAATAACACTTGTATTTCTCGAAAAGAATGAGTGCTGTTCTTCCGAAAAGTCTTTCCCATTCTTTTTCTAAAGTGGTAAGCGTTCAAGTATGCGAAACAGTGCTTCGAAGCGGCTGTTGCCTCCCCAGACCTCAGCCCATCGGCTCTCTTGAAAGTGTCAACAACGCGCATTATATTCAGTTATTTTTAGACTTCGTTCAGGGCAAAACCTCATAATAATATAACGGACGTTTTTCTTAATCAAAAGTGCTTCAAACTTGGCGTAGGTTTATGTGTTCTGGGATCAAGTGCGCCATTTACCTACAAGATACACAATAAAATACTTGTATGTAAGTAGATGTGTTTGCTCAGATCTAGTGAGGTTATTACTGGCGATAATAATCAATAACCTCTGAATGAATACGACGGAATGTGAATGAATAGTGTACATCACTAGATAATACTACGATTTACCGCAAACATACACTCCCTAAGCCACATAGTTGGGCAAAACGAAAAGATTTTCACGATAAAACCAAATTGTACTAATATAAACAATTTAATTTAATTTAAAAGATCAGTTATATACTTTAATTACTTTACTTTGATTAACAAATTACTACTATACTATAGCTTATATATTACAATTTGACACGTTAGTACTTTTACATCAGTGATACACCATCCTTTTAGAAGGATTGCTGCCATTCGTGGGAGATCTCACTGCATTGTGCGATTATCGATCGAAATTATGACCGTAAACCATACACACTAGGAATGTGAAATTATGCATGGTAGCTATCCTTATTTCGGTCTTTTTACCCTAGCACAACGCCGGGACAACGCAAGCAATAAATAAAAACTAACGTCATAGTATTGAAATGTAGGAAATAAGTGAATAAAAGCTCCGAACACTCATCAAACGATGATAATAACAATAGACAAGCTACTTAATAAAAAATTCTAGTTCAAGTTCATTACAAACCTTGGATAAAATTCATCCTCGCATATAAACAGCTGTTTTTCATCATTCAATTTCAAATTCAAGTGCGATAATGAAAGCGTAGAATAGCTTTTCAGCCCATGTGAACAACTATCCAAAGAATGGCTGTTGTCTAAACTACTTTGTCGGCTCTTATACATCTTTAACGCTCTGTACGTTCAACAACTGAAAAATGATTAACTTCGCAAAAGATTCATGTCTTTCCTTTAACTGCGCAATTTAAATGCCTAGTCAAGAATAAAGCTCAGCTTACTGCTACTGTATACTATTGTTATTATTGAAAATACATTAGCATCGAATCTTAACGTGGTAAAAACAGTGCCTTTGCTGTGCGAACAGTCGACTTCGTCTCTTTTTTTGCTTCACAATAGTCAGTTTCGGTGATCTAATTGTTAATGCCACAGCGTGTTTAGCAATTTACTCCTTTTGAAACTGATAACGCAATCAACGTGTTAAAAACACGATTAATCATGGTAGTGTGGATATTTTAATGGTTCATCGCAATACAGTTAATAATTGACAAGCTCGTCGCTTATACTGAAGTGGCTCTTAATGCATTATTGCGCCACCTCGCGGTTACGGTTTCACGATATGTCAATTCAAGTTCAACCATACACGCAGATGAAGTAAAATTCAATATAGTAACAATGTGAGCTTTAATTTCGCCCGGCTTAAAACCATCAAAGGAATAAATAAGTTTGATTCAAGAGAATAATATTTCAGTCACTTACTTGGGCTGTCGGTTGATGAGAACTTTCTGGGGCGGTGGCCAATTCTGACGGTATATTGTGGATAACAGACGTTGAGGTGGTGGGTTTTGTATAGCAGACGGCATACTGTCACAGATCTATTTACAGTACAATAAAGTAGCGCTATAAAGAAACATCTCTTAAGGAATCACATTTGTATAACGGTCGGTGTTGCCAATTCTCGAAAAAAGAGCGCAGGCAACCTGTTTTCTATCTATGGTGCTAGTTTAGTAGCGCGGTCCCTTCACGTTAGAAGCGGTTAAATAACCCGTCCCTCAACCTACTCTAACGTGACCGGGTTTTCATAGGGGCCGCACTACTAAATTAGTACTCTATCTATTTCATTCTTTCATCAAATTTCTTATATATGAGAATAACGCTGTCTAACAGTACCTAAGTTCAGTATCTAGAAATTAACTAATCTAATAATTCATCTTTAATATAGTCTAAATATGCTCCTCTCTTTCTAATCACAGTTCTTATATAACAACATAAATAGTTGTCGTATTCATCCATAAACTGACTTAGTCGCCTCGCCTTCCAGTCCTTTGATAGTTGTCACGATAAATGGACGAACAGCGTTACACAAAGCGGCATGTTGTACCAGGAAACAATAGCAACCGAACATAAGGTGAACCTTTGTGTAACTACCTGAATAGACAACAACATAAGCCCTTGCTTTTCGAATTAGTTTTAACGCTGTATGTACATTGGGCGGGCGCATTCCAGTCTTCCTTTTCACCTAGAACTTAACTACTGTTGCACAGGGCTGAGGTCGGTCAACAAAATTACTGCGCGACTCTTGAAATTACAGTGTAATACGCGATCGTTTAGGTCCAGGAAATATCATCGCAGTTCTACCGTTTAACTATATGAAAAAATGGCCCAATGACCCGACCATTATTTCCGGAAGATTACGGAAGTTAAAAAAAGACAATTTATTAAAAACCCATCTGTTTCAGAAAGTACAAAAGATTTACTTTGAATATCATTGCTCGGAAATAGACATTTCTACGCGCTCACAATCAGTAAATAGCGACCCTATTTACTGGACTTTACTCCTAAAACAATTTCACAAAATCGCACGAAACTAATTCGTGATTAAGCTCATTTTTTTGACGTACGGTACACTATCCGTATTTAGGCAGTGTCATTGATTGTACACGGCTCCAGTTAGTCGTGGTATAACGACTAATAAAACTCGACACTATTGTTTACTCAGATGTTTTATCAGCGGAATAAATGGATTTGGCTTTCAATGTTTTATGAATCAAGAGTCTTGTAAAACTGTCATTTTGACAATTTACAACCAGTAGCCAAGAGTTAGAACAAACAAGTAACGAAGCGTCCTCATACATAACACAGGGTTGTACTTACGCGCGCTCTCTTGGACAATAAACCATAATCAACCAGTCGAGTGGTAAGCTCTCGCACATCCAAATTCTAATTCATGCATTATTCTGGGATGCGATTAGACCTGAACATATTCAGTAAAAATACGTTGTTCGAAGACTAACTGCTTTTCTTTAAAAAAAAAATGAATAAATGGTAGATGTTGGTGCTTCATTACATACCTCCCAATAATTCAGTAACAATGCACTTCGATTACCGAATTCCAGGGTCGGACTTACCCGTGAAACTAGAAAATGCTGTAATCAATAACTGTTGCAACAATTTGCTCAAATAATAAACCTGCCTAATTATTAATTGATAATTATAAGAAGCTCATGTTTAATTTCATATACATCAATGACTAAACCAAAATAATATGGAAGTACAAGCAAGCAAGCACAAACAAAAAACAACACTCAGCAATATAATAGTAAGACTCAAACAGAAGCTACCTCTATAGAAAAAAAAGTAAAAATTATATTCAGAATGTTGTATTTTGATATACTAGTTACGAGTCAAGTCACTAAATCCATTTTCTTATTCTTTACACCAAAGGAGAAACTTTTCTAAAGTTCTTTCTGGTCTTGGTGACTATTCTGTCTAAATATTAATATCAAAAAGTTCGTTTTCAAAATATCGGATTGAAATTATCCAGAAGGATTATATCGAATTATACATTTCATCAAAATATGATCTATTGCATTATCGCACTGGTTATAGGATTAGTAACAAACTGTTTGTGCTTAAAAATATTGCAAATTGGAGTCTGTTAATAGGGTTAGGAAGATTCAAAGTCTACCAGGCTGGTAAACACTGTAAAATCATAGGGTCACAGGCAGCAAAATAACTATTTGAGAGGAGCAGTATTTTGTAGTTGATATATACAAGGATTATTCACCTGTTATAAAATCCTTAAAACTCGAGGATATAAAATTTCATGAAACCAATATAGTAATTCTAATAGGGGAAGAATATGTTCAATACAGAAACTGTTGCGATTAAACCACTTGCAAAAAGCTAAAATTGAAACAGAGATATGGCTAAAATCTAGTGTAAAAAGTAACTACATAGTGAAATCGGCTTCAGAGAGCTGGTAAATAGGTTCATTTTGTGCCGTAACTGCATATTTTTTTATTGCATTCGAGTAAAACACAGAGGGAAAACTTCTACGCTGAAGAGTTGTGCTTCTTATCTAGTGCATTTGGATTTTCTTTGGATAAAACTACGTTGGGTTTTGAAGATGTAAAATGTAAAAACATGGTGCATTAAAAGAGCAAATGCTCAGAGTCTACATGAAGCAGAATTAGTATATATGTTTTAATTAGGGAAGTTTACATATTGGAAAAGGAAAATCAGTCAATGCTATGCAAAACATTCGAGACTGTGGGACAATGGACTCAAAAACCGGTGACACGTTCATAAAACTAAAACTAAAATTATTTTAATTATTAAAACAAGCTCTGAATTAGGTTTCAAACTTTAGATATTATAAAATATCCATTTATAAGGTTGGTTCACTGGATTCTTGTAAACATGTAGTATCATCTATGGTACAATTACCAGTATATCAACAGCTTTACTACTTCACTTTATACAAAGGTTATATATACATATATATGCCGTTGAAAATAGTCATGTGATAACAAACATGCAAATGTACTAATGTGGTATGATATAAAAAGTTGACCTGTTTTCGGACGATGAGAGGGGTAGCTTCAGTAAAAGTAGGATTCGATATTGTCAATGCCATCATGCATACATTGTCGTGAGAAGCCACTGAAAAAAGAGATCACATTTTGGAAGATTATTACTAAGAAAAAGAAAACATATTTTTGGATATTGTAGTACTGCTGAAACTTTATGGGCTGATAGGGAAGATTACCTGCCTGCAAATAGTGTATTAACTGTTAAATAAAGTTAAGTATACATTTAGCCAGAAATCCAGACAACGCCAGGTCCCTAGCTTGCCCAATAAATAATCCGCAACCTGTAGCAACTAATTAGCAATAGTATTCTTACCTTCTCCAAGGAAATGGTTGCTTCTTTTGAGTTCGACTTTCTGTTATCTTTGAAGGCTTCTGCAGGTTGGAAATACAGAGTTGCAAGTATTTTCTAGGATAATTTATATTGAAAAATAATCAAATTGCAACTTACTGAACATGCTTTCCAATCTGACAGACAGGAGGACAAAGTCATCCATGTTTAGAGTACACTCTTTGCTTGTGTAGCGTACGCAAAGCATTTCGTAAAGACGACCACTCAGCGAGTATCCTGATAGAAAATATACAAGCATTACTATGCATATTCCATCACTGCACATTCTTTTATTTTATTCACATTATTACCCCTAATTATTTTCATTGAAAACAAATTTTAGATGTTGATTATAAAATGATTTTTTCCTCAAAAACATGTACACTGAGGCCTGAGCGATGTGGCATTTTGGAGACACCTGCTATACAATTGTCATCAGCAAGGACAACAATATGAAATCTAATTTACCTGCATGTTGCAATGCAGCTCTCAGCTCATAAGAATCAAAACAGCCACTGTTATCTTTATCAAACTCCTTGAAAATATTCTGTTGAATAAAAGCAAACATATATTAACTGATAGAAACATGATTAAGTTTGTATCCGAGAATACTTACGATCCATTTCCGAACTCTGACCCAGAGATTTTTGAATTCGTCGTAGTCGAGTTTTCCAGATTGGGTGATCTGTTTGATCAAACTTCGTCAAGGAATGATTATAATTCTCAACAGTTTTAAATTGACTTCATAAATCAGTAGTAAGTTCTCTTGCTTCCTTTCAGCATCCAATAACTATTCCATATTTAGATATTCTAGCATTGTTAAGTTACAATATAAATAAATTCTATTGTAAAGGATACATCCATGAGTGCAACCATGCTTCTACAAGCTTCAAGACTGAAGCCAGCGAATTTCCCTGTTTTAGCATCTGCAGAGTTGAAAATACATAGATGAGCATCTTATGCATGATAATGATTCATTCATCAAATATTCATTCTCCATTATAGATTTTGCATGGGAAAAACATTACAGTGAATTGAATGAATTAAAGTAAAAAAATGTTTACTTTTCTTCATAACAGAATTGATGATATCTTGAAGTTCAAAGGCATCAATTTCACCGTCCTACAAAAATATAAAGCAACTAAATAAAATATATTAAAATATTTTTATGAACATGATTGGAGATGGTTTCTCACTATTTAAAACTTGTTGCAGATTGCTAGATATGAGAATTGAACACTAATGCATAATATCTTTGTCAATCTGAGCAGCAAACAGCTCATCCTGCACTGGGCACTTAGCCAGGATCAAAGGTTATTGAAGTCGCATACCAGCATGCTTAATATAATAAAAAGTTGGACCAAGATCAAGGTATTTACAGAATGCTCTCTGACAGATGTCTTCGCTTACCCAATGCAGAGTATTATCTCCTGCTACTTTCTTTCAATAGTATTGGTGTGGAATAAACAGGGATATAAAGAATTCAATTGAAATTAGATATAACAAATAAATGGAGAAGTTAAAAGTTAGTAAATCTATATCCATTCATTACATGGGGTCAACATAATTCATGAATTTCATTAAGATAAATAAAGGAATAGCAGTTGTGCTACAAACCTCCCCTGTGAGTTCATCAAACAGCTGTTTGAATCTTTTATCGTGTTCTTCTGATTCTTCCTATAAAGAGGTGGAATAAGTATAAGTTCAAAGCATCTTTCATATGCAAATGCTTTGTAATGCAAATGACATTGCAAGACAAATACAGAACTGTTTCCATATGAAATTTTGAACTGAATCAATAGAAAGTAATCTCCATATGAAGCATGCATTTGGCAAAAGGAAGTAATCAACCAAGTACCTCATTGAGTGTATGTCAAGAAATTTGACAGAATCAGCACGTTTGGTAACGTAAGACCAAAACAAAGGGAACTGGTGGTGGCCAAGTAACAATAAATAATATTATGTTTGCTTACAAAAAGAATAGGTATAGTATAGTTATTCAAATGAATATTTCTCAGTGTCATCACAATCGCTACATCTTGATTTTCTTGCAAATAATTTACAATGAAGAGACTAAACTTCAATAAAAAGGGTTCAAGCCACCAAGTAATGTTATAAAATTCTAATTTTAATAATTTAGGCAATAATGTAAAGATTTATATCCGAGAAAATCACGCATGCAGTGAAGATTAAGTGCAATTCAGATCGGGGTACACACCCAATGGCCCGAATCAATTTCGATTTTGGTATATCAAATGACATCTGTCATAACAGAAAATCACATGAACCAGATCTACATGCACTCTACAAGCATGTGTTATTCAGTGACTTGATGCAAAATTTAAATGGATTATTTCTCTGTACCAAGTTTTTCCATTTAAGGTAAAAAATGTAAAACATTTCTGGTCCATCATCCACTCTCATTGATATGCAGCCTGCATGGGCAAAATGGTTTGTATTCACTGATCTAGATGATTTAGACAATCCAACTACAAATCAAATTATGGCAGTTAATTAGACATGTCACATGCAACTTTCATACCAAATAAAAAATGAAAATTTCTGGTTAAAAAACATGCCATGATTGTGGAAAACCAACCAACACTTCTATTAAAATATTGAAGTGGTTTGTTAGAGATCAACAGAAGCAAGGAAGATTTCCCTGTTGAGAAACTCAAGATTTCCCAAGATAAGAAACTTAAGAATATTGAGAACGAGGGAGTAATCTTAAGCAAAATGATGAATACTACATTTTCTGTTACTTAATAACAGTTAAGAATAGAATTAATTAGGAAAGCGTGCACCCAAGAAAAAATTAAAAATAGTTAATCGGATGCAGCTGAAAATTGATCTACCTTTACTCCTGTTTGCTTTTTGAGCTGTTGATGAAAATTCTTATTATTGTATGATACACACTCTGGATAAAAACTCCAATTAAATCACGATATCATAATCCATATATAGTTATGACTAGACAGATTATGAATTATGTGAATATAGTAAGCGAATAAGTTTGTTTTTATGGCTGTTGACTAATCAGCAAACTTAATGATAAAAACCTAGAAACTAAATGGATCTTAATAGGTAGGTATTTTTTCCCTATCAATAAATTTCTATCAACCATTCAATTTAGTGACTTGAATGGATTTTTTATGGGGGATATATACCTATGAATTTAATAATATTGAAATATAAGATTCAAAATAATGTAATCTAAACAAGATTTCACTAGGTTGATTGATAAATAGTAAAGATCTAGATTCTAAATAATCTGATATATTAGATGATGTACATACACACATGTTTAATAACACTTTTGATTTTTGACAGGCTGACTGCAAATAACATTTTACTTTATGTATCAACAACACTATATGCACATGCCCACAATTACAGCATAATAGCAGTAGCATCATTTCAACATCTTGTGCTATTGTGAAATCGGACAAAGCTTGCTCTGCTACTGACAATATTAAATCACTTACATCTGTTATAGGAGCGATTGCTATCTTTTCATCCTGCTTAGTTTCTGTATCCATTTCTCTGTAAAAATTGCATATGTGAAATAGTGGATTCTAACTCAGTGAAGCATGATATATAATACGATGTGGAAGAATAATCACATTTGCTAGCAATTGTCAGATATATATTCCTACATACACTGCAACGGGAAATTCTGTATATTTGAGGTTGCAATCGTCACTTAGTTTATTGTTTTATTTTTCTTTCGAGTGCAGGCTGTTATTTTTTTTATTACTAGGTATCATTCTGTTCTATGAACTATGCAGAGGAAGTAATTCAAATGACCATATGCAGCATCCTGTATGTAATTGGAGGTTTTCATAGATTTTTCTATTGTGTCTAATCATGAGTCATATTCAAATGCACTGATCTATTCCGTAAAACACATTCAATTATATTCTGATTTGGAATGCTAATTTCTGAATATTTCCATTACCTCTACCAAAAACCGTGCATACCTTTATAATATCTGGAATTTTAGAACTACTATGGCGGCCAATTAAATATTATTGGCAATGTAAAGATACATTATGTAGAAAGAGACACAATGGTATGTAACCCGGCCATACTCACTCAGATCCAGCTCTCTTTTCAGTGTAGATGCGGAGCACAAAGTCAGCTTCTTCCTTTGGCTGAAAGGTTGACGGGATGATGACGTAATTCCCGGGCGGGAGTCGAAATCTCTGGGAATTTTCACGCAGATTGATGTAGTTCTTTGATCTCGCCACGGAAGCATTGTACAAAAAAAATTCTTTGCCCAATGGTTGGCTGCCTGCTTCCTTAAGCTGAGGGAATAGAAAACAATGCGATTAAAAATATGGTAGATGGGGTGAGGTAAAATAAATCTAATTTTATATCGAGAGGACATATCTAAGATGAGATGATGGACATGAACTCCATCTTTAAAATTATTATAATTCGATGTCATAATAATCATCCAGTTATTCCGAACATCACATTTACACCTGGGGGTTGATGGAAGATTGAGTGGTATCATCGAGGGTTTGATTGAGGTTAGGGGTTTCCTGTTTCACAGGTATTATTTCAGATTTATCTTGAAATTAAAAATAATAACAAATAAATGTTAAGCAAAATCAAACAAAAATTCAACTCTCCACACAACTCTGTTTATGAATCATCTAAATCGAAATTTGATGAATCCTGATAGTTAATATTAGATTCGATGCTCCATGCAAAATCTGAGTGATTCAAACCAATATTAATAGAAATATTCACATGACTTAAAGCTCCTGCTCCACTTGCTATTAAACATCATGTAACTTTAAACAGGGAAATCCTAATTAAGTCAGATGAAATTGCCACCAAAAACACTGCACTAATTAAAAACCATTACTTAGGAAAATAATGAAATGACAAATGAAACTGGGCTATTTTTTACATCGGTAATTTATTTTTTAATGTTCAAGTTTTTCCTGTTAAAAAAATATATTAGTGTGACCAAAGATTAGATTTTGTAGTATGAGTCTTGTTACGAATAAAATAAAAATGATGAGCAGTGAGACTGTATATAGGTTTAGAAACAAAGTGAACTGAACTGACTGTGAAGCCAAAAGCTTGTATGGCAGGTACCAGTATATAAAAATATATATCATCTGTACATTGATAACCGCAATAATCAAAGTTTGTTTGTATAATATCGAAAGCGTTTACATTGCTTTTCTACATTTTGTGCTTGATTTCGCATCTAAGAGATCTAGCTATGGGTCATGATTTTCTTCATTGCCACCCAACCTGAAGATATGATCGTTTATGGATGAATAAATGAACGTTAGCAGCTAGCAAACCCAGCATAATAGTTAAGTAGAGCTGAATACTTCACCCAAAAATCGAGTAAAGAAAAAAAGCAGCAGCGGTCGGCAAAATGTAAGCAACAGAAGCAGAAAGCAAGCGCAAATCGGCACCAAAAAATGCGTTTATTAGTTTTAACTCAAACGCAAATGAAATTCACCACCTTACTGTTTATTATCAACTTTACCCTTGAAGTTCACGAATTCATTTACCTGTTTATGAGAGATCTACAAAGAGAAGAATTATTGAAAAAATGGATTGAAAACATGACTGAACTAATGATATGAAAATTATGTATGAAGGAATTTTGAGAAACATTAAATAGTATTACTAGAACTGCAGTTCTTCTTATTGTTGACCTGGTACCACAGGTATTATACTTTGAATATAAGCCTTATCAGCTCATATTCAGTTAATCATCAATTAATTAGTTGGTATTCACGAGTCATCGTATTTCCCGATAATATGTGTTAGCATTACCTCTAACTGAGGATATCAAACTTGAGATAGATTTGATACCTAAAAGCAATAAGCTAAAGCGAAATATACGGGTGATGAGAAGACAACGGTGATAAAAACAACTGCAGCTCTATACCACAGATACTAGGCTTTATAGTCCAAAATTACGCTCCGTAACAACAATTCCTCCATTGTCGTAACTTTATAAGTGATAATAATATAAGTAATTATAATGAGAGATATTATATCATACTGCACTGTACTGTACTGTACCATACTTACAACCTATGCTGAGGAATGATATGTAAGACCTACTGTAGTAGCACATCATTATTAAGAATACTTAACAATAACAATATTCATGTACCAATATTATGTAGAATAACTTACCCCATACAAAGCAAAACCTATCGTCAAGACTCCTTGGCCTTTAGCTTTTTGTTTTCTTCTGTTTTTCTGCATGAGCGAAAGAATGAAACTGCATCCATCCTGGTCATCATCAGGGTCGTCATCCTCTTCTTCGAGAGTCAGGCGGAACTGTGGATTGATCCAAAATGTGTCTGCAATGATTATTAATAGTTCATTTAATATCTCGACTATTTATAGCATTTGAAATTTAATTAACGGAGTAGAAGTTGTTTGTAGGCCATCACTATGAAGATTGAAGCAGTCGGTATTATACCAGGAAAATTTCTGCATCCTCCGGCAGTGCAACCCCGAATCCATCTTCCTTCGTGCAGCGACGTAACCCACGTCGAGGTGACATCATCGTCCTCGAGAGCGTCAGGACCCAAGTTACAGATTTCCAATTTTGTGTAACAAGAACAAAAATCTTTGAATGACATCCTGCAAGCAGAAAAACAATACTAATTAAATTATCATTGTATTGTTGAGCTGAAAGAAGAACAGTCCAGTTCTTCTTGCTGTCAATTTAAGCGAATTTATTTAGGGTGTTCGAGTCAGCAGGGTGTAAGTGAAATGTTTGGTTCTATCACTATAGATATCATTTTCTTGAAAGTATTCACTTGATTTAAAACTAATATGATACTAGTTGTGATTAATTATAGATCAAGTGAATTTCAAATCTGCTTATTGGTTTATTGTTCTCAGTTTTAATACAGAGATATATTTTCAGATTAGTTTGATATCGGAAATACCAGAACAATATGATAGATGTTATACGAATGTGAGATATACACACCAAAACTCGCCATCATCTCCAAAGTCCACTTCTAAGCGCTTTCTCTCGTCTGCAGAGATATTTTTCCATGTACTGGAGCTATTGAACGATAATATTAAAATATTATTTTTACAATACAAAAAACATGGGAACAGTAATAGTTTATTGAAGTAAATTTATTCGCCACTATGTTTAACTGACTATGCAATTAATAATATAGAAATCACATTCAATTCTTGAATGAACTATATCATAAAGTCAATAAGGAATAATATCAGTACTGAGTTCTAATATTGACAATATACTTGTGTCCAAAGACATACATAACCAAACTTGAGTCTGGTATGCAGAATTGCTGTTACAATTTCATCTAGGTTACTATTGCTTTATCGTTATAGACATTAGACACATAGGTAATGGGGATATTACATGGGGAAGACGGATATAAAACCGAAGACATCTGAAAGTCACAGATTTACCGCAAAATATGTAGCACTAGCTTACTTATCGCTCCATGCTCCTTTCCATTCGACTTGTCCCCAAGGATTTCTGATACGCACGAGCTGTGTGCCATTCTTGAGCTGTAAAAACGAGGCAAATGCAATTATTTTATGCCGGCTGGCAAGAGATAGAATTCCATATCATCCCAAAGGAATTATTCCCGGCACCAGTGAAGTATTAGTGTATAAATCGATCGATGCTTGGCGTATACATTGCATACCGTTTCTACTCCAGTGACGCTGTAAGCGTGTCCCATTATAAGTCCGTTGCTCAGCTTGGATTCACGCTGCGACATGTTTGGAGTCTGTAAGAAATAAGAATTGTAAATATTCTTAATTTACCCCTTAAACAGACAAAGTGTTCAGGTAAATATTTATATTTGTTAACTCATTTCAACACTTAGATCTGGATCATATTGTCAAACTTTACTTATAAAAGTAGTTCAAAATGTGCCTGTAAATATATCCAATATATAGTTTTGTAGACTGGCCCCTAAATATTATTGTCATGTCTCCTGGTTAAGCCACTAATATATGAAGAATTGAAACAGTAGATATTTAGGGTGTTGAGCAACCGATGGTCAATAATAGTTGCTGGTCAAGAAGAATAAGACATATATCATCTAGAATTCATTCGATTCTCATAAATGGTAGGTGACATCTACTACTCTATCTACTAGGCAACACAACACGCGTGGTCATTTCCCAAATGTTTGTTTTGAGAAGTAAAGAGCGAAATATACACATGCTCACACACAAGAAGGAGGGATCGTCATGGAATGAGTGAATGGGTATATGCCTCACCCATCAATATCAATAGCCATAATAAAAACCAATATTTGATCAAGACACCATTTCAATTGGTTACTTATACGGATCATAGAAAAGAATCCAGAACGAAGAGAGATATTTTCAAACGAATGCCGGTGAAAATATAATGATAAAAAGAATGGTTATAGACAATAAAAACAGGTTTGATATACGAGCGCGTTTATTTACACGGAACGATACATTCCGCTGACTACTGGAGCATAAATAAAAGTGCCGGTGATGGCAAATAAACAATTGCCTTGCTTGTGTTCAATTAAAATTAGACGACCGAAGGAAAAATAGATAAATTATAACAATCTTTTATGGCTCTTTTATTTGGATGGTTTCATTTGCATCAAACTCAGGAACCAACATTAATCTCCACTAAAAAGCCGCAGTGTTTGTGAAACTTTGAATTACTCGGAATTACACACTTGACTGGTTTAAAAGTACGCCAGCAACTTCAATCTCTAACTTTTGAATGCAAGAGAAGTGTGTGGGAGTCAGTTTGAAGGTTATAAACAATGATTGAAAAACGTTTTTAGGCTATCACGCTGTTTTAGCATTTTGAATGTAATGGCAGTCAATATCGACTCACTCTGGTGAATAATCATACCGTATCGAAATTATAACTACAAAAAAATCATGGATATTTCAAGGATTTCATGGCATGCCTGTATAAATCATTGAACGTGTTGAGTGGATGTGAGAGTTATTTCCTGTTATGGTGAATTCAATGCTTTCTATTAACAGAACTCTCTCGAATTGCTCAACAAAACATTAAATAAGGGCAAGTATATCACATCATTGAAATTATGTTTTTCTACCATACCTCAATGGCGCATCCCATCAACGCTCCTTTCTTTAATGATTTTAACATGAGCTGAAAAAGATTTTTTGGAGCTTCACGCAACTCGTATGTCTCTGTGATACCACCCGTGAAATCTTCCATGGCTTCTGTGGTGCTTCCACCCTTGAGTGCCTCGTACGAGCCGTTGAGTCTTAAAGAGTAAAAGACATTCAAACTTCAATACTAACAGCGATATATTAGAACAGGTAATTAATGAAAATGAGATGTAATTGATAACAGGGCTGTGGTACACAAAACCTCTGAATTCTCTAATTGACTGATAGAAATAGTAATTAGGCTAATTATGTATTTCTTATATTGATTGGAAGCACACAACATACAAGGCATTGTCATCACCGCCCTAATCATGAGGCTACTTAAGGTAGAAACAATGAGAAGCACATTCTATCAATATTTATGTTTGGTCAGAGTCGGGTACATTTTTACAGACTCTGACTCCAGTTCCCCAATAATTGCTCAGACTCAGACTTCACAGCACTGGTTGACAAGCAACAAAAGAGTACAAGGTGTGTATGTAAAATAATGAAATGACTGAATGAAAAAGAATGGTTTAGGTATTGAACAATTGATAAGAATTGAATTATGGTGTATAAACGTTCGAGACACCCTTCTAAGCTGAACAATGAATAATTAAACAAGAGTATTGACAAAAAGGGAGAAAATGGGAATCATAAAGGAACTTTCTAGGCAAACAGATGGATGCTTGCACAATAATCCCATTACACATACTTGGCATACGCTTTTTCCAACAATGCACTCCAAAATTCGTTTTTGTCAGCAGAGTGCAAGTAGACAAGTCTGTTGTTGTATGTTGGCAGAAGGTCGTCCACCAAAACATCAATCCATTCTCCATACTGTAAAAAAGTTTCGTTATTGTCTGGGGATAAGCTAACGAGTTCGAAGGTCATATTACCTGCCAAAACTGAAAGTGAAATATGCCTGCATACTCTCCTTTTGTGAAGGTCTGATCGGGAGGGATTATTCGATACAGGAGTTGTTCGTTGAGCGAGAGAGAAGCGATTGCAGCGAGGAGCCAACAATCACCTATGGAAGAAAGTCATTCAAGTGATCAGACCTATTTAATAATTGAACAAGGAATATGTGAAGAAATGAAGTATTTCTCCTTACCTAGCTCTCCCTGCTTAATATCAAATCTACTCGCCCCCTCAACAAACAGTTGCGGGTTGTCACAAATTTCCTAAAGGAACAGATAAAAGTTTAGGAAATAATTAAATGCTATATTGCAGTATATCATTATATGAGCGAATAAAGATGATGAATATACAATATATTGGCAACTGGTAGGTTGTAAATGTATGTGGGAAACAATTTTAAAATCTATTTAAAGACATGTGTTGTTCTATATTACAATTAAGCCTAAACACAACCCGCCTTCATAATATTTCAAATGCTTCCCTCTATAATCTTATTCATAATGAATTTAATCAATAGAAGAATTATTGCTGAAATAAAGAATAGTAAAATCTTGCTTTTAGGCTTTTGCCACAGACCTAGAAAAAACATGATTAGTCGATTTTCAACATTTCAAAACATACATGAGGCCTCTTCCACTGGAAGGTGACTCTGGGTCTCTGGCTGAAAAAGAGTGCTTGGTCATTGGCAGGGAATTCTGGATCTTCAAAGAGAACTCCCTTACTGACGCATTCCTCTTTGATTTCGTCAAAGGATTTATTCTCTGTAGATACAACTACCGAAGCACCTTTCTTTTTGGGAGCTTGATATCTGAAATACATGATGTAAATTATTTAGTGTTTCAGAATAAAAATTTAGTGCAAATGCTTTGCGGAAAAATACTCCGTTATATTGATAATGTTTCCATAAAAATAAATTATAATCAGTGACTAATACTTCACAATAAAGTGGCAGATAAGAAATAGTCTTCCATAATAACAATTATACATTGAAGGTTATCTTCTATAATAATAATATCAAATAATAATAAAATTTTATATGACAATCACCTTGGTAAAGCTACGTGCGATTTTCCACCTCCCCGGTCACCACTCGATATTGTAGTAATGTTATATCCACCTCCACCTCCAATATTAAAATTCGTCCGACTGCCACCAGGTGGTCCGACAGGGACAGTGGCACGGTATGATTTTCTATAGTACGGCATTGGAAAGTTGTGACTAACTTAAATTTTCACTAATTAAAAAAGAAATAAGGAAAAATTAAATACAGTAGTATAAAATACCTAGCGTATTGCAATTTTATATTTCATGGCAGTGTATTAAACATTAAAAGAAATAAGAAGGTTTCTGGATATCATTTATCAGACAATTTTTCTCCCAAGAAGAATCCGAAGAAAAAATTATTTATGCCAAACACTGGTCCATAATACAGTGGGATAGTCTCTGTTTGATAACAATAACTGGCTGATTAAGATGGGGGAATGAATATGATATGAATATGTAGTTGGACGGACTAATTTCGAAAAACATTGGTGTCCATTATCAAAGAGATTTTATCATTACACCTGGACCTCCTAACACAGCCTCATGAAACAAAAACTTTTCCATTTCTAATTCTGTTTTCAAAATTTGAAGCGTTCTGTCACACCCATCGCCACTTATCAACACGA
>QXVX01007880.1:12942-30878 GCA_013436065.1 Halocynthia aurantium
GGTCCATGGATAGACTTAGGGGGTCCGTGAAGGTTGGGTAAAAATTTATATTAAAACCACTTTAGATTTTTTCTCCTTATTAAATTAAGGTTCCCTTTTATTTAATGAAGTACAGTGGTGCTTCTTTGCACGACCTTAAACTCGTATGTTCAAGACTTTGACTTTGATCAAAAAATTCAATTTGGAGTTCGAACAATGCTGCTATGTTCGAACTGCGCACGTAATGAAAATGCACATCCAACGCTCAGTTCAAGCTGATCGACCTCGGAGTAATGAACTTTGCCTGTATTTATGGCATTATTTATCTGTGTTACTTTCACCTTAAATAATGTGCATTTATTGTTTAAATTTATTGAAATGGGTTCGGATTAGAATCAAATTAAATCACTTCCCATTATTTCTAATGGGGATACCGTACTTTCGGGTGTATTACCCTTACCGTGTATAAACCGCACCCTTGCAAAATCAACCCTTTTCGTTTTAAATTTATTAGATAACCCGCTCCGATCTATAACTCGCAGGGAAATCCAGCTTTACTATGTGCTTACAAAGCTACTACTAACTACGCAAGCAAATGCGCCAAATCTGTTGTTCGAGTATGTGCTGTACACATAATTTACAGGCAGTTGTAGGCAGGCGAACGGTTTCTTTCGTTGGCCAAAGGGTTAGACCATAGCTGTCACCACGCGAATGTGACAGAAGACAATCGAACAAAGAAACTTGCGTGCGTGCGTCAATTGGGAGTTGTCGATATACGTATAAGTAGAGTGCAAGCGATCTCGGTAGGTACCAAGCAAAAAGCCCCACTGTATATATTCTTATATGCTTACTGCCCTATCCCATGTATTTGTACACAATATTTATATAGTACGAACCTAGTATAAATGTGGACAGTATGAATAAGGGCCATACTATTTGCCCAGTCATATGACTGATTTTAGAGGCATATCACCTGTTGCTTGCCGTTTTTTGTACAACACATTCTATAATATAACTTTACTAATTGTCTGATTTGAACTTTGTAGATAGCATTGAAGACAACGACGGTTACGAAATCGATCCATACTCTTACAATAATCCGGTTGATTCAGTTGTAGAGCAGTAAGTATTCTTTTGCCAAATTTGTGGGTAACCAGTAAGTTGCCAATCACATGATATTTCCCACGGATTGTCTTGTCTTGTATATCTTGTCGCTATATTTATTGTGGTACGCACAAAACCAAGTATAAAGTTTATCGCTTCTTTGTGTTATGTAACTTAAACACTGGCTCAGAAAATGGCTCGGAAAAATCTCTAATTCAAAAACTGCACGTGACAGTCACAGATTTCAGATTGTTTTGTTGTTCACATAATATTTCCAACTAATTTACATAATTCCATACACCTGCACCTCAACCAAATAACATCCTGCCTAGACTTGAGTCACTACATTTGTGTTCCAAATTGCAGGTAATTCTGACTGTAGTTTCTGCTATTTTTCTCTTCATTACTTGCGTTTCATTGTCACAAGTTTGTTCGCTTACAATATGCTTGTCCATTTTTACAATATTTGTAAATTCAGTACTGTTTTAATCCGTCCCGCAGTTTTGGTTTTCTGCAGCAAACAAACAAACTTTTATTTTTATTTATATATAGAGAATAGATATGCATTGATATTACATTGTGTCACTAAAATGTTCCATCTCCATCTATACAGCATTGAGGGTGGTCTTGATCAAGACGATTTATTATCATTGGGTGGAAATAACGACTCCAAAGATATACAGCTCCTTCAAACCAACTTTCTCAAAGCGTATACCCAGGTAAATTGCTAGATATACTATCCAAACAGCTTTGTCAGCTTTCCACTTTACATTCTGCTGAATATTCGGAACTAAATATCTACGAGCTGATAAAGTAAATCACTGTAAGAACTAGCCTCCCCGAATCCTGCCACTGCTACACTCCATTCAATTGACAGTTTAATAATCAAATATGCTTTTCAATATCTGGTGTATTCTTGTGATTATGTTTTTCAAATTATAGCACAGTAGAATCTGCTTAATAAATCCACAAATAATAAATCCCACTGCATATAAAATCCAATTGCCTTGGGACCGAATTTTTGCATTTAAAAATAGCCGGTTAAAAAATCCATTTTGTTCATACTAAGTATTCCATTTTCTAATTCTTTTTTTTAAAAAACAGTCTTAGTGTGATCTCATTCGATCCAAAATGTGATTTCAAACTGGGATTATCCCATAGTCAGTCTCCTGTTGTGTAACAATTGTGTAAAAGGTATCTGGGGATCATGTTTTATTCTATGAAATGAAAAACGGATGATCATCTTAGAGTGACATTTACACCCAAACAAACTTCGCTGTTCCAGTTTTTGCATCACATGATTCATAAATACACTACTAAATTATTTGTGTTTCTTTTTGTACTCTTTTTTATCGTGCCGGTTAATAAATCCGACGCTTATTAAATCTAAAATCGCCTGGGACGGAGGTGGATTTATAAAGCGGAACCTACTATAATAAAAATTCTTTGACCAGACTTTGAAAGACAGTCAAGAAGCTGTAGAGGAAACAGCCAGATTGCTCGCAAAAGACGAAAAAAAGAAAAGACCTTTTTGGCCCGTCAAGAAGAAGCCTGTAAGTTCATAGCATAATAGGATATCATGTACGACAGTATTTCATGCTGTAAATGAGAAACACATTCCTACTGGTTAGCTGGAGCACGTTACCTTTTCTAGAGAATGTTGAAAATTAAATGTAAAATGTAGGAAAGTAAAATTACATACACAATGTTTTACAGTCTTTAGCTACTGGCAAGGAAAATCTAAATTCATCCCCGCCAGGCAGACTAAAAACTAAGAAACCAGAATCACCGCAAATATCACTGCCAGGAACTCCACCCCTACACAGTTCTCATTCTCCTCCCAGTAGTGCTTCACAATTCCAACAGTCAAGCAATCTCACAAGAAATTCAAGTGCTCGAGTTTATAATCAAGGATCCAAGCAGGTAATGTCTTCAATTAGGCTACCTGCATGGAATTATAGATAACTCTTTTGAGGACGAAAAACTTTGTGTAGGATATAACACAATTTCAGTGAAAGTATCACTTGAAAATTATTTGTAGTCTAGAGATGCATTGTATAGTTAGCTTCACATTCATCACCCTTTTTAAACTTTATTTTATTCACTCTATAAGCCTTCAATTCCACAGCATTGATTATGTTATGGCTTGTATCTTACGTATGAAATCAAAGTCGTTTGACACGGTTTTATAATTGGATAGGAATTGAAGTTCGAAAAATTTGATTCGTCAAAGTATTCCAGAAAACCTAAAAACTGCTTACTGAAATATTATTTCTACTGATTTTGATGCAACAAATGAGATTCAACTAATATCTAAATTGTGTGAATATGAGTAGAAAAGGAAATAGGAAACACACATGCAGTTCATATTATTCCAACATGAAGCTGATTCTTTTGTAGTTATCTTGTAGCAAATGTCCTGTTGTCAGGAAAAGTGAATCAAGTTTAAAATCAACTCGTAATTTAATTTATCATGATTTAACAGGACTCTCTACGTCGGATTCAAAGCGATAGACTTGACGCAGAGCGTGCGGCAATTGCTAGAAGGCAACGTTCAACAGGTGAGCCTGTGTATGCCAAATTGAATAAACCTAGGAGCAGTAAACCTCGAATCGGTGAGTGATCATTTATATATGTAGCACAGTTTGTAAATAGTTGATGATTCAAACAATATATTATATATTTAGCCACATAGGTGGCAAAACCACAGCTCGTTACCCACAATGCATCCATGGTATATTGTTGTGCTTTATCATGGGAATGAGATAATCTGAATCTTGTGTGGTTTTTACTATTACATTAGATTATTATTTTTTTTCTATTATAGTCAGTTTAGATTTCTATTTATTGTGCAGTCATCACATTTTAGCAAAATATATGGATAGCTGAAAAGTCAATTAAAACACAGTACAGTACTTGGAAAGAATATTACGATACCGTACTTTATTAATCTGTTATTAAATAAAAATAGCTGAAATCAAAACCAGAAGCTGAGCTACAGCATAGAGCAGGAGTTCTTTAACTTTTTGGGCTGCGCCCCCCTTACATCTTTCATAAAAATTCACCCCCCATTGATAGTGAAACAAATTCGGTTTGCAGGTTGTACACTTCTGGGCTAAATAATCAGTAAAAATTATAATTTTTTTAAAGCTTTTTCCTTATTGTCATTCACGACCCCCTGCAACCCTGCAAATACACGCCCCTCAGTAAAAGAAACCCTGGCATAGAGAATATAAACCCTTTTTTTGTCACTAGAGGCCGCTGTCATCGGGTATTTTTAACGTGCATTAACAGGAGTCTTCCAAGCGTATAGAGATAGATAGGTATACACAGTTAGAAAATATAATACAGTAGATAGTCCTCGTAATGTAGCCCTTTGTAAGACAGCGATACACTTCAATTGTCTCGCATTGCGGTCCCTTCACGCTCATTGTGTTGCTGTCATTACAGATTTTGCCTTACGATTGTGTGAGGCTATTAGTTTTGTTTCCATTTGAAATTCAATATTGCAGAAAATACCCCGTTCTTGTGTACACTTTCAACACTTTAACAATTATTCTCGCCATTCCATTGTACGTATCATTAATATCCTATACCATAGCGCCATAATGTCGAGATTACGGTACGTATATTAAATCGACCAAAGCTAGCTAAAGGTCGATGTAAAGGGCTGGATGTATTCGCGTGTGCAAACAAATAGGATTTGGTTGTCAGTGATTTTCAATTAGGGCTTATTGATTCCTTAGTCAAATAATCCCTTTTCAACGCTGAAGTGTTACGTCGTGAAGTGTGCCACTCAAATAAAAAAGTCGTCTGCCGTTAAATTTATCGCATTTCTTCTTTAATGGCTCAGATACTGTTATTTAGTTATTTAACTCGGATAAGGAGTTAACATCACAGAGCGAGAGTGCGTTATGAATTACGTAGAATAGAAATTTGTGTCATTGCTTTGATTCCTTTGTATTGGGTGATTGGTAGCTATAATTTCACAGGTACCGGTATTTGTAAGTTTAGTCAGTTAGTCAGTCAGTTGAACTTTTTGGGTTGTCAGTGATACGAAGTAAAATACAGAAATTTGAGTTTTTCAGTTTTTAGGTATTCCGCTACTATCCATATCCCTTGCTTTTTGTCTGTTTTTGAACTTGATACTACTGTATTACGGTTTTGGAGGCAAACTAGTATACGAGATTATAGTATTGGCGCTCTGTTTACTGTTAATTTAATATTATAGCACATAGTGAAAGGTTAGGTTCAAAGTTCGTTTCTATTTGGTGCATTGTTTTCAACAACACGCCTAAAATCTGGAATGGATTTTTAATCTCTAAGATAATCCTGTCAGCGTTCAGTTGATTTAATTTAGTTATACCCGTTGGTTATCGTGAAGTATACGAAAAGTCGATATGCGAGAAAGGATTTTGTTTAGTTTCAAAACTTCATAATCTTCGAAGTCCTGGCTATTATGTCAGTATACTTTCAATTTGAATTCCAATCTAATTGAGATAGAAATGATAGCTAAGCTTGAATTCAGTCCCTTTGTAGCCGAATTCCATCGGATTAGGTTCCAAATCAAGTATCTGGTTATGAGGTGTTATAAAGGAATTGTATCATTTTTACTCATATTTGCTGAAGTGAATCAGCCCCATTGAGCATTTGGCATCCAAAACAGTATTTTCACATTTATCGTTTGCATTCAACCGTGTAAGGCCTGACCTGAAACGGAAATATCGAATGCTTTCATCTTTTCACCCAAGCGTAAATTTAGCTTTGCGGGAACTTTGATCGCATGTTATCGACAATAAACTAGAATCATACAGACACTTGAAATCCGTCTTGGTGTTGGTTTCCAATGTCTTGTAACCGCTATAATTGCCGCCAAAATATTTACTGCAATCCGTATGGGGACAATATGAAAGTGTTAGTAGGTCGAATCGGAAAGGGGTTCAGAAATATAGTTCGAAAGGCGTCAGCATGTCAGGTAAGCGTCCGTTTCCAAGGTTTTTACTCAGAGAATGTGATTTTTTCGAACCTAAATACGGATAACTAGAAAAGGTGTACCTATACTTGAAAGATGGTGCTGGCGCCAAAAACGTTCCGGGGTTGATGACACAAAACGCGTCATAATTTTTTCCATACGTTTGAACTGTTCGTTGAATAGTCAGGATTGACTAATGGAATTAGGTACACTGTTACCTTTATAATGAACAGTTGTGGTGGACGGATACTAGATCCCCAGGTACCCTTATCTCCTTTGTATCCCGCCCTCCCCTCCTCCACCGTGGCATGCACTGAACTTTAATGNCCCCGGGCAAGCACGGAACTTTAAAAAAAAAACAAATTTTAGAAACCAAAAAAAACCCCCCCCCCCCCCCCTGTTTTCTAACTGTCAAGAAATTTTATGGATTAACCAGTATAAAACTGAGATAATTAGAACCACATCAGCCAAAGTGTACAAACACCAGACACAGATTATAGAAACTAAATCTAATACGAGGTTAGAGTGCTTAATTTGGTTCTCGAACTGCTGACAATTGTTGTAGAACAGCTGCTTAGCATTCAAGTATTATATAAAACTTTGATCTTTGATAAAGTTGTGGTACAAGACTAACATGATAGAATTTGTATACTACTCTATGCGCGTAGGCCGTTGCCGTTAGTACTGTACTATCACGGCTGTATTTTTGTCTGTGTATCGACAACTTTATGCTTGGATTATCAGTCAACCTCTAGTTTTCGGGCGATTTTTATGCTTCAAGACTCGACTTATATGGCGGAGTAATACGATCGTGGTAGGGACCGTTACCAGGGGAAACACCGGAAACCGTTTACCCGGAACTGAATCCCCCAAAGCTGGCAGAGTGGAGCTAGGACAAAGCATCGGCTTTAATGAACGTACGAATACGTTTCCATGGCGGAGTCTTGCTTGAAATTATTGAGCTATACATTTTGGATCTGGAGTTTGTGGTGCTCAATAATCCAATCATAAATTGTTACATGTGTATTGCTTACCGAATATCATAATACTGCTCTGCAAATTTGCCAGATTTTATGTTGAATTTGTCCGGTTTAGTTTGGATTGTGTTCATATGTCCCATGTGCCCCAATGTACAGTGTTTATCCAAGCTGGGAATTCCAGATCTTTCAAACCATGTAAAGCCTGAAACCTACTTTGATATTGTAAAACCCAGACCATTTGATTACGGCGTACGCGTGCGTAAATAACAGTACCCATCGGTATTATATATAGAGCTCTACAGCTTAAATGCTTTGTGTTTCACGACGTCTTATGCTGTAGATCTTTTGAATCTCGTTATCTGAAAATGGAGTCTACTTTTTTCCAGTAAACTGTAGCTGCTATAAGGTTGTGTTATGATGTAACATTGAGTAAATACTGTACTAACATTTCGCACTTATTTTACCTGGTTCTTTAAATTAAGAGCCAATATTTTTTGAACTTTCAATATGTCATCCATAATCTACAGTCTACACCGTGCTATATATGATAGTTCAAGACCTTTTTTTCATTTGCTTACGATATCATATTGTATTGACGTGATTTAGCTCGTTTGTACATCAGTTTAACCTCTATTCCAAAATTATCTCCCTCGTTGTTGGAGATTTGATTCAGCGTACATGAAATCTCAGTTTTTACATTTTCCCATCGTCACGACCTCTGTTTATATGTAAATAGCTAAGAGCGATGAAGTATGTCCTAGCAGTGAGAAAATTTATCATTAGATATTAATCCTTGTTCAAAAAAGGCTGCGGTATTACACTACTGGTTTTTGTGAGATATTATTTCGTTAGTTCGTGTTCTGGTTGCTTATTGTGCTTTTCTTATTACTTTTTAAAGTAGTTATGATTTAGTAAGATTCTGGTTTTAGGTCTTGTGATTGCGAACTGATTTCTAGATTGAATTTGGTTAGTTATACACGAGTTTACCGGTACCTCGAGTTCAGTGGTTAGACCTAAGGTTCTCACCACCGCACGGGAGTAGAGATCTCTCGTACCTTTCAAATCTACATTCAGAAAAATTTGTTTCGCCCTTTATTCTGGTAAGTGCGTTCCAATTAGAACAGAAGCTGGAAACTAATTTTATGTACATATTTTTCACCTATTCCACGTCCGGTACTGGTAGCTTCGCTTCTGGGAAGTCGTATGAATAAATAGTTTGATCAGTGAAATATAACGTTAATAATAAAATGTTCGGTTTGCACGTATGTAGTGAATGCCCTAATGTAGTGAAGGTGCGATTAATGAGTCAGGCATATGTAATTCTGATTTATGAGCTCGAATACCGCAAATATTTTATTACCCAATATCGCAGGTGTATTCGTGATATAGAGTCATCTGTTGTCTCCCCCGTTGTCCGTATGTTATGCGGCAGATGTACGCAGTGGTGTAATTTTGAAATTAGAGTTCGACTCTGTTAGCAGTACTGAGTTCTCAGTTAGGATTTTGGCAGGATATATAGGTAATAAGTACGGATAAACGAAAGCGTTTTATCTACTTGAATATATCCTAAAGCTTCGTGGTTTGGATAAAGTTCTATAGTTTTTTTGGCAACCCAATCCCACCAGTATTAAAAATTATTTAGATAGTGAAACTGATATTATGGTGAAGCTTATATCTTCCGTAGTTAGGATCTGTTCCCGTGATCATGTTCATGTATAGGTTGGGGTTGTCAGGGTAAGGTAATTGATTTTTATAGTAATCTGGCACTATTTCATGCAACTTCAGTGAAAGTTCAAAATAATGTAGTACAGTACTTCAAATCAGTGCTTGTTCTCATAAGTACAAAATACTGTGTATGTGTACTCAGTTCGTGTAATCGGAAATCTATAGGGAAACGTCGAGACCTAGTCGAATTTTGTTTACCATTTGATACTGTACACGGTGAATACTGTCTGCCCTGGATCGTGATCAATGCAACGCTTGACCTACGGGATATTTTCTTTGAAAAATATGACAACTGTAATATACAGGAAAGTCGTTGACTCAATAAGCCTAATTTTGAAACCAAATGATCAGTGAATGTTTTTTAAAATATTATGTCAACTATGATCACTGAACTATCTCGCCTCTATCTAAAATGTAATTAAGGAAAAGCAAATTTGCTTTTGTCGTTTAGGAATTCACCTTCTAAAACTAACAGCTCATGAACATTTTAACGCTGCCGTAAAAATCACGTCACGCGATTCATCCGATGCTAACGAAAAGCACAATGTGATATCCTTTAAATTGATAGCCACCACTAGACATCATAAAATTGTTGGAATGTAATAACATTTACTTTGCACAGACTGAAACATGATAATAAATTTCCGTAAACTTTGCATATTTATGAGCTTGAACTCGACATGTTTTGATGAAAATGGAAATTTAACCCCACGGCTTGTTTATTGCGACTGTACAGGCAATGACGAAGTGATGTATGTACATAAGGTCATGTTAAATAAATAATAAGTAGCAAGTGCTTGTGAGTAGTTTTTCCGTTCTGTTTGAAGGAGATATATATGTACGGCAGCACTGCGCTATAAACGTTCGAGTTCTTCGTCTTTTATTTAGTAATTGTCAGAAATTAAATGTGGATACGTGGCATCCGTATTTTGCTTATGTGTATCTTATTAGCATGGCCAAGTTCAAAGAGAAGTAGCATCCCATCTCAGTGATGTTTTCAGTGTTAGTCGTGGATGGGTTAAAAGCTGAAATCGTGACTCGTATTTTGAGTATCTCACCATGTATACGTCGAAGTTGTTAGATGATGACAAACTGCTGAAACATACATTTTTCATCACCATCTCATCATATATTCGCAGCCTTATGTAATTACGTCATTCGTTAGCCGAAGCAGTTTTCGATCAAAATTCTACGCAAATAATTAATTATGCATAACCTTCCGGGATCTAGACGTTTCGCCGTCTGTCACCAGTTCAGCTTCGATCGTCTGTGAAATTTTAGCATTTTATCCCGGCAACTGTGCCGTGCAAACTCGTCCAATCGGAATACACAACAACAACGACAACAACTCGATTTAAAACAGTATTGGATTCCTGGCCGGATTCAATACCAGCAAAGGAAACACTCGACAACCTTTTTTCTGAGTTGATGCAGCGTGAATGGGAAAAGGACCGCACGTAAGGTGTCCGTGTCCCTGTCTTTGCCGGTGGTGCAGAAAACATATGCATCCAATGCCAGGCCTTGAGCGTGTTTCCAGTTTAAAAGTATCGTCTGGAAATGGGCTCCGTCGGTCATGGAGTACTAGAAAAAGGAGAATGCAAGGAAGGAAGCGATTGGGTGGTAAGTTCAAAGTCGTGTAAATTGATGAAAACAGTATGACTTTTCGTGCAAATGCACCTTCCCTGTATGTTTAGTAAACACGATTATTTATTCGCTGGAAATTATTTATGTAGTTAAGACTACCGTATGTATAACGAAATGGCATCGGTTATTTCTTCGAATGATTTTCTGATTATCTGACGTCACAGATCTGTCCGTGGTGCGTTGACCTCACGAAGTTACATCAGTTTAGTTTCCGCTATGATATTCCATTGAGTAGATATGTTACGGGTTAGAACTACATAGATATACTTCAGAAATTTGGTTGATTTTGTGGTGAGTGAGTCGCTTACCTTCAGTGCAGCAAGTACAAATTTGAGGTTTGCGTAGTTTTCTGTCCAGCTCTGAGGTTATTTGAATGTCGTTAACGTTATTATTTCCTGGTTTGCTTGCTGGATTCGAGTGTTTTTACAGCGAATTTTTTTCATTAGAGGTATCGTTTGGTTTTCGAATAACTAGATAATAACTAGCGTTGCATTACATCGGATCTCTTACATATGTTCATCACGTTTTCTGGTTTCCTTTCCCCGATTTCTTCTTTCCAGAAGTTAGATAAGTTATACATAACTGACATGATTACGTGATAAAAAGACGTAATGCTTATTGGACTACAGTCCACCAACGTTGCTAGCCAGTATCTATTACTATACCCATCAATTTATTACTTTACGACCATATGAGTTGAGATAAGGTTGATGTACCAGATCGCTTTAGTTTTCGTTTCCATTTTCTGAAGTGTCAAGTCCTTGCCTAATTGTTCTAGTCTGCCTTGTATTTCGTTTCAAAAATAAGAAAATTAGCAAACGAATTATATTTGGAATATCCGTCTTTTGTATACTGTTGGCATCCATGGCAAATATTTTCGAGTTGGCTGGCTACGCGGAAGATGATACAGCAGTGCTTTAGTATGAACAGTATGAATATAATGATGTCGTCTTTGCCCGTTCTATGATACTGTGGCGTTTAGTGAAAGATAATTCAGTTAAATGATACCAGTCAATGGTTTGATAGTTTCTTATTATACCTACTAATTACTTAGCGTTTCGTAAAGTCTTTATAGATTGAAAAGCATCAGCCTCTGTAGCAATTAACATCAGAGAGAGAGAGAGCTCCATCGCGGTATTACGTTTAACCACGCAATATCCGTGTTGGTATAGTCTGGTTAGCTTCGTGTTAGGCATGTCATGGTGGCAGTGATATATAACAGAACCATTTACATGTTTTTTTATCATATCAGTACACACATTAAACATGACCACCAATGATCGAGTTAGTTCCAGTGTAATTGTAAATCTCAGTGAATTATGCTCAGTGCGACTCCAAATTTATTGTCGTCACGAACCCCCTACCTGCAGTATCGCCGACTAAAATCTATAAAACTACCAATTCAGAATCTACTAGTACGTTTACTTGAATTGTTTTTTCGTTTAGTGGTGTATGGCAGACGTTCAGCTTAGTCTTTCAGTTTAGTACTCCAGTTTGCATATCGTTCCCGAGTTAATTAATGCTGGAGCAAAGGTTTTTAAAATTTCGGTCGGAGCCAAGAATGGTAGGTAAACATTCCAAATGATTTCGAAATTCGTGAGTTAGCGAGTGAGGGCGGGACCTTCAGTGTAGTAGGTTTAATGTTAGTGAGTAATAATTCTTCAAGTTCGCTTATACTTCTATTGAAATAAGCACTCACATCATTTAAAAACAAACGTCTTTGCACGCTCGGTATTCAGCAACGAAAAAACGTGAATTCATGTTTTTAATTCATGAAGGTAGTAGTGCCTTGTAAGGTTCAGGTCGGAATCAGCAACACCGTGTCCTAAAATACCGGAAGCAGGCATTCACGCATCGACTCCGCAGAACTATTTTAGTAAAATGACTGAATACTGAAATACACCACAGTACTGACTTGTGTGTACAGGATGGCAAATTCGTCTTGTTGTCAGTTTGGTGTTGCATGCAGAGACTCAGGTATCGCAGGTTTTCGTACAGATAGGTAATACATAGTTGAGCTTAATGGCCGTAGCAGTGCTTAGAATATCTTCTCAGTTCAGGAATATTCTTACCAGAATCTAGAAGGGTACTTTCAACATCGAAATTGGTATGACATTAGCTTTGGATTATTTCTTGCAACCATCTTTAGTCAAATAATGTGTCTTGTGTACATATGATTGTAATGGCTTTCATTACATTGAAGCAGATCTTTAAACAGATGCTTACTATGCTCAATATCTTCATTTGGTACTTGCCTATTGATTCCTCATACACTGTGTGTATAACAGTATTTTCTCACCTTAGTCCTGTACCCAGCCACCTCTTGCTATCTATACATTCATAACACTCGAAGCGCACATAATCAATCAATTGTCAATATTTGTGTGCATATCTCACTTCCGATTCGATTTTGTTTGTTCTGCTGCCATGTATAATAATATCGTATATATAAATATCACGCAATATTTTAAATGAAGTGATAATCACAGATTTCACATTTCATTTTCACATTTCGTTTCTAATACCAACCTATGCGTATAGATTATAGAACAACCATATCTTGCATTGTTGGCATTTGCTGCTACAGGTCATACACGATTTTTGATTAGTTTATGGTTATTATTGAAGGCAATGCCCACGCTGGCAATTTCCATATAAAGTAGGCTTTATGAGCAGCTTTTAAATCAAGCGCTTTTTTTGGCGTTTCATAGCGGAAGGTATCAATCGTTTCCAACGCAATGCTCGGTAGTAGCAAGGGATCTTTGCCAAAGAACATAGCAGTACAGTGTACTATTGAAATTGATATTTGTGGTTACATGTAGTCTTGGACATTAGACGTTCAAGGCTTTGCTTTACACCCTACTGACGTGATATTTAGTGAAGTAGAGTTTGTACTTTTCGTGACTTTCGTACAATTTTCTTAACTGGCTGGTGCTTTAGCTTTTGTTCTCTCAACAATACAGTAGGAAAAAATGTTCTTAGATACATGGTATAATAGTGTTTAGAGGACTAGTATGTTATTGCTGTCGGTTAATGAAAATCGTCCTAGAGCTATGAAAGAAAAAGGTAATGAAAAAGAACTGCTGTATATATTGATATCAGTATTCTGAAGGTTTTTTCATTTGATAGATGCTTACAGAACTTGCATTTCATCTTAACTTATGTAAATAATAGCATTCCTTAGAGACAATTTCTATAGAAAAAAGGTATTAGTAAATTTCCCATTACAAATCATAACAGCAACCCTACCATCTCAAAATCAAGCCAGTCATTACGACTTTATCTGAGACCAGTTGTCCTAGGGGAAATGTTGTCAAAATGACAATCATGGTGCTTTGCTGATATTTACAAAAGAAGCTCACTGTTATCAATTGTCCCTAAGGCTGTTTTTTTAGGAGAAACTATTCCCGGTATACGGAAGCACACAGACCTGTACTGAGTCTTATGTCATGAAATATTCAGTATATAGACAACTTTGCTCATTTTTGGTTACTGGTTCATATTTTGTTATATACTTGATATATTATATAGTGATGTAAAGGTCATATGAAATTTATTTATTATTCGTTTTTTTTCTTATCTAGGCTTTGATGAAGATAGTGACTGGGTGCATCAAGGCGCAGAAAACGAAAACACACCACTCCAAATGAATAACAAACCTACTCAAGCTGCCAGATTTATGTAAGCTTACTATTTTATTCGATGTACTGGATTGAGATTTATTTTATGCCACCAAAATTTTGTAATTCACGTCCTTGAAGATCGAATCCGATTTCTTATACCTTTTTAAGAATTGCCTACATTACTCTTCGTCAATGTAAAACTAGTCCACCTATCTTGAAAACAAATGTTGTTTTCATGCACGCTTAAAATGTATCAATTAAGTGGCACATAAACTAATGTGCTGTGAAGTGGATGATTCATTTAGGGCAGGGTTCTATGTCGCTAATAATGGCTGTATAAAACAGAAGGCAATAGACACACTACAGTGGTCAGTATGCTTTTTCAGTAGTTAAACACGATTCTTCAGCGGTCCTTGTTAATCGATCTTCAAATCCCGCTTCTGAACTTAGAATGCTGTAAACATGCAAATCATTAAAAACATGCTAACCATTATCATTAATCATTAATTTACTATTAATTTTTCTCAAACAACAAACACAAAGCACATTGTCGCGAGGTTTTTTTAAGATACATAATGAGATTAATACTGCATTTGAAATTTGCATAACCTGAAACAAATGCCTTCTCGTACTTTGTAATGAATTGGGGGATATGTGCGGATCAGTACGCGTATATGGTGGACTGTGACGATGAACCCATATGGAGAGAGACCTAGGAGGTAGAGGACATATGATTCTCAAAGATTCATCATCATTTCACGGGATTTTGCTCGTAGCCAGCGGCATTTCTCATTTAAACAATAAAAACTTCGTTTCTTTAAAATAAACATGACAATTTATATACTAGGCTTGAATGTGATAGTTTTGGAATAGAATATGTATAAGATTGAACTAAATCTTGCCATTATGTGAACTTGCTGTTGTAAAACATAAATATTGTGAGCCACACGCTACTCCCGCACACACTCGCATATCTCCAAGTTTTGGAATTTATTAGAAATAGGTTCAATGCATAACTCTGAAATCATACAGTCCGCAGACGTTTATAACGGTGATCTAGTGTATTTCGAAAATAATTGCACTGAGATGAGATGAACAATTAGTCGAATATATCCATAAAAATGAAATGACTTGTTAAATTGGGCCGGTAGGGCTGAGGTGGTGATTTTCTGCAACCCCAATTTTATGGGACCCCTCCCTTTTCTTTTCCCAGTCTTTTTTTAACTTGTTTGCTGATGTCATTTATTAAGAAGACTTTATTACTATTCTATTACCAGGGATATTCCTCCTGAATTTGACAAAAGTTTGATAAGGATCCATCAAGCGAATGGATCACTGAGCACAGTGAAGTATGCTGATTCAATTGACATAAAGGTAAAGGTTTTTGTTATTACCTTAACTAAGTTTTTCAACTAATACCATTCATAAAAAGCATAAATTATTTGTCATGTATATGGTACACTCAATTGATGAAAGATCTTCAAAAATCTTTTAATATCTATTATGTACTAAGTGACGAATAGAATTTACCACAGCATTCGCTTGATATATATTATGATTATACACCAACTACCAAGGCATACACAAGACAAGACTGGCGTTGTTGAAAGCAAACTGATGCTTTTAAAAAGATATTGGTGTTCTTGCCACACTCAGTGTCATCGTAACATGGAAGGGAAACTGTGAAAGGAATTATTATTATGACCACTTCATTTCATTTATTGAGTTGAGATGGAACGTGATAGTGTCAAGATATTTAAATCTGTGGAATCTCTCGCCTTTCTTTTGACGTAATGTGATAGACAGAAATACAAACATACAGAACAACTTTAAACATATAGATTCTTATACTATTATTATCCAAGCTCAAACAAATATGTATATAGTGGGTATGTGTCCACTTGAACCACAATTAGGTTGTGAAGTGCACTGTTCCTATGATTTGGCATAGGTTGAGGCACAGTGCAAAATGTATGTAAAATTTGGTGAAATATTTCAGTCGATATTCTCTTCCAGTAAGTAAAGCATCCATTTTTTTCAACCATTCAAACAACAGGGATAATTTACACTTGCAGATTTTAAGGCTATCTGTGCCGTCGCTCCTAACATTATTGCATGAGTTTTCAAAGCTTCTGATATACTTACGCAATACAATTATTCAGGGTATTATTCATGCCATTGCCAACCGACTCCAGCCAAACGGCTTGTTCTTTGAATCAAGTTATGCCCTTCGAATACGTCATTATTTGTCCGGTGATGTATACTGGCTCCATCCTAGCCTTACGATGTTGGAAGTGAAGGAGAGATACGATTTCCTCCAGGATCCTGAAAGCTATCGGTATTGTTAAATAATCTCATTATTGTATAACAAAATGCAATTAATACTTTATTTCTGTTTGAAGCTGTTAAAATTATCAAAGATTTTAAACTTCTGAATACTTCACAAACTTTTTTTGATGTGCTGTTCTGTCGTCGGCCGCTAATTGAAAGTGTGTATTCCATTTTAGTTACGAACTAAGAGTGCGGTATTTACCCAGAGCAATTCAAGATCTATGGGAGAAAGATAGAACAACATTTGTTTATTATTATAATCAGGTAAGATTTATTATGCTTCTATAAATCTTCATATACAGTAGTAGAGAGTATTCCATAAGTCCCTTGGTTAATAATTACACTAGACCTAGCAGAGCGACCCAACATCATCTTGTCTTAGTAAATCTCATAGATCCATTCAATAGATTCTTATTTTTGCCACTAGGTGGCAGTCATAAGTTGGGTTCCCTTACCCCAGGATCCAGGTTTTCTTTGTTCCATTTAGTATGAGAGCATTTAAACCTCCATGTAAAATTAGATACAGACATCTCGAAAACAGATACATTAGAGTATATTTTTCCTATGTACATGTACATGTATTCATACAGTCTACGAAATAAATTATAAATCTGATGGCAAATACATAACAAAATATTGGACCCTGTACTAACTGACTAAAATTTTGTTCCTGGTCCTAAATTATTCACAACTCTGTCTACACTATTAATATCCTTAGTCATGTTTCACAGAAAAACAATAATATTTTGTATTTGTTAGCAGTGGATCAGAATTTGTAATATCTCAGTTGTAGATATTGGCTGGATTTCAATTCCAATTCCTGGATTTCCAATTCCTATAGTTCTGTACTAATTTCTTTGTGTTCCGTTCATCAGGTTTACAGCGATTACCTGGAACAAGTTGCGGAAAAGGTCGATTCAAATATCGCCATTCAGCTTGGATGTCTTGAGATTAGGAGATTCTTCAAAGATCTTCCTCAAACTGCCTTTGAGAAAAAATCTAACTTTGAATTACTAGAGTGAGTCCTTATTATTTACCAGTTGCGTTTCTTGCAATTCTGTTGCTGGAAGTTTTTCTCAGCAATCGGTTGTATATTAATTTTTTATTTGCTAATTTCCCCAGGCGAGATGTTGGCCTCAGTAAGTTTTTACCCCGCAATGTGATAGACGTGGTCCGTACCAAAGACTTGCGCAGACTTATCGCAAAGGAATTCAAATCGATCGCTTCAATGTCGGAGGAAAGCTGTGTTTTTAAATTCATGGATATTTTGAAAGGCATCACTCAGTTTGACCATGAATTTTTTAAATGTGCTTTAGGGGTGAGTATTATCATAGTGAAGTTGTTTATCATATCAAACCATTAAACATTATCTTGTATGGAAAGTTTTTAAATATAATTAATATTCAAATTGGATTTTAAAAAAAATCATATTAACAGTAGATACTAGTAGTGATTTTTAACAACAATGACTTAAGCCAGGGGTGTGCAACCTGCGGCCCGCGGGCCAAATGCGGCCCGCAAAGAAAAATTGTGCGGCCCGCGAAACGAGTATTTAATTTAGTTCAGTCTGGTATGTGC